>JADRCC010480909.1:0-16749 GCA_019843855.1 Hylomyscus alleni
GACCTTGAAATTCTTGAGCTGTGTATAACTCCTTTGAAGTCAAGTCAGGTATGATTTCTTGTAAGTTGCTAGTTGTCTTCAAGTATAATGGCACAATTACTTGTGGTGAGTTTGACACAACATTATATATCTGAAATTCATCTTTCACAAATATGGATTTTATATTTTATAGTCATAAATTAGATTTAAAAAAACTTATATATTTTGTATATGTGTCTGTGTCTATGTGAATATGTACCACATATGTGCATGTTCCTGAGACAGAGCATACACTTAGACATGTAGAAGATACAGAAATATGTACAGGCATAGGTAGCTGATTGAACTTGACTAGAGGCCAAGCTGGGGTTCTCTATCCTGTTTAAAGTCCTATGTTTTATTGCCAACCTTCTGAAAAAATGAAAACAATAGCTAAAGCCAATTAGTATGGCTTATTTGAAGTCTTTGGTTGCCGATTTCCAATTTCAGTTCTGAAGCATATGAAATACATATTTTCTTTACTCAAATGAGTTTTCACGTGCTGCCTCTGTGATTTAGGCTATGTGCCTTAGGCCAACTGAATTTTATTTTATTTTTTTAATTTACTGCCTTAGTGTGGAATGTTGAATTCCATGGCTTGGACCCGATTGTCTTTGTAGACATTATCTTTTCAAGAATTACACAGGAGCTATACTTTGATTTTTGTACTTAAGTGTTGTACTTCCCATGTGTTTCTGTCTTCAAAAATTGAAGACATTTTCTGGAAGATGTTTTTCTAGGAGCACATACAACGATCATAGATTACATGCTTTCTCTGATGATTTGTCCTTATTGCAAAGTGATTCTGCATTGCTGTGCCATTGCCTTTACAATGAGGTGGGTAATTGTCAACCCTGCTTTCAGTGGAGTAAGACTGGGCATATGTCAGATGTCTCCAGCTAATTATTATTGAAGTCTAACTAGCAGATATACTACTTTGACATCATGTTTGGCGTGGGAAATTAATTGCACATTGTCTGACTTTGACACTAATTGAGGTGCTATTTTTTCTGAATAATTTACATATGATGTTTATAGCTCATAGATAGTTGACTTGATTACTTTCCTGAATTACATATACTGTATATTTTGTAGCAAACTTAATTTTATTTTAGTTGAGAATAAGTAATTTATTATTAATATTATATACCTATCCTATGAAATGATCAGGTAAAAATTTGATAGAAATTGAAACTTACAATACATCCTAGTATATTTTAGAACACATTGTGGAGAGTTGATTATAGGTCCCAGTTTAAAAATGATGGGATTAGAACACCTATATTTCTTTATCCAGGGATAAAATGGTGTTTAGACTTTGCAAAGTACATTATTCAGGAGTTAGTAAACTAGAAACTTCATTTCCCAGCATCTTAACAATCAATTATGATCAAGCTTCCCATTGTTATTGACTGCTGTACTACATTTATCAGAACATTTACATCCATTAAGCAGATCATGCAAAGGTTAAGTAACATTATGGTTCTGTACTGGCTGGTTTTGTGTGTCAACTTGACACAGGCTGGAGTTATCACAACGAAGGGAGCTTAAGTTGGGGAGATGCCTCCATGAGGTCCAGCTGTGGGGCATTTTCTCAATTAGTGTTCAAGGGGGTAGAGCCTGTTGGGGGTGGTGCCATCCCTGGGCTGGAAGTCTTGGGTTCTATAAGAGAGCAGGCTGAGCAAGCCAAGAAAAGCAAGCCAGTAAGGAACATCTCTCTACGGCCTCTGCATCAGCTCCTGCTTCCTGACCTGCTTGAGTTCTAGTCCTGACTTCCTCTGGAGATCAACAGCAGTGTGGAAGTGTAAGCTCAATAAACACATTCCTCCCTAACTTGCTTCTTGGTCATGATGTTTGTGCAGGAATAGAAACCCTGACTAAGACAGGTTCTAATAAGAACAATGGAAACCACACACACATACGCGCACATACAAAGACCCAGAAATGGAAGTAACATACACACACGCACACACATGAACAAACACAAACCCAGAGATGGAATTCACCATACAATCTCTCTGGATTTCACCATATAGCCTCTTTGGCTTGCTGGCACAGGCACAAAAAAAAATCTGAACAATTGGAAATATAGCTTGATGTAAAGGCAGAACTTGTCCTTCCATTTGCCACTTCTGCATGGCATGTTAGGGATATAAATGCCATATTGACATCCTAAGGATGACTGAGAGTTGAGCTTTAGATAATTTACCTAGGTAGGAAAGGATGCTCATTCAAGTGTAAACTAGCAATCTGTGAAGAGAATGAATGAAGCTGACTTGCTTGTCTGTCCTCATGACTTAGGATTGGCTTTGGATAGCTTTAAACTGTCTACAAATATATTGCTTAGCATAATGCAGTGCATTGACATAGCCGATCATTAAATAGACAGTGTTAAGTACTAGATATTATACTCACACAGGCACCTCACAGTATAAAGTACAAATAATATCTACCTTCATCCAGCTTACAGTCAAATGAAGGAGGTTATCAGAAATGCATCTCTGCTGCCTAGCTTTCACAGTGCCAGAAGGTACTTAAGTGAGCTGTTGGTAGAGAAGAGACATCAGCAGTTTTACCCAGCTGTGAACACTATAAACTTCAGTACCAACTTGCCAGACAAGATGTGCCCACTTGTGCAATAGGGTTATTGGATCTCTGATTGGATTTGAGTTCTGTTGCACAGGAGGGGACCCATGCCTGGTACTGTAAACCTAGCCAAAAGCATACGGCTGGGGAAGACATAGGCCCTAATGGGGAAATTACTGCTGTTGTTTAGATAAATTAACATAGTATCAACCTTCTGTATAAGTATCTGTGTTTATGCCCATAGAAAAATAATACTTTTAGCCTTGATGAGAGAAGACTGTCTCTGCAGTGAAAGACAGTGAATGCAGAGACTTACAGTTCCTCAAAGTGATCCAATAGTCATTGAATGCCCATCCTTAAATGAAATATTTATAGCACTCTCCCTAAGGCTAAGGGAACACTGTAGAAGAGGAAGCAGAAATAATATAATAGCTGGAATATAGAGAGATATGTGGTGAACATGCTTCTTCTGTGCAAGGCACCTACCTCCATTGCATATTCAACTCTCAGGAAATTCCATTGCCTGCACTGAGCCTAAGCACAGCAGTGATTTCAATAATTAGTTATGGATGGAGTAGGAGCTTATGTCACCCTGTGCCAGCCTGTTGAGCTATTGGATACTGAAAGGTAATGGGAGGGATGGTCTTGTTGGACTTGTTTTCATCATTGTTTTCAGTTGCATGTTCCTTGGTAAACTCACCAAGCCCCAATATGTGTCTCCAGATCCAGGGTCTTGGTTAAACTCAGTTAGTCACGACATAGAATAAAAAAGACATGGATGAGGAAAAATGGTTTATGGGGAGGAGTTGCTAATGGGGTGGGCGATGAGGACAATTGACATGTATTTTATACATGTATAATACTGCCAAAGAATAAATTTGATCAACAAAAAAGGATGACAAATAATCACAACTATAAATTACAGATTATGAGACATATGCTTCAGCTTCTTTGAGATATTATTCTAAAGCATTTCTACTGCTATTTTTGTTGAATAATTGAAGACTTCTCCATTTGGATACTATAGAAGCTCAAGCCTGATGTTTAACCAACATTCACTCACCTCATGGTAGGAAAAAGGGACATTCCTAGAATATGGAAAGGCTGCATCTAGATCTTTGCCAATATCCCATCATATCCAAATAGTGTGTGATTGAAAGAGAATGTGGTATGTTTCAGAAACTGGACAGAAGGGGTGGTGCTCACTGTGGCTGGATAGAAATGGGGAGGGCGCCATTTGTAGAAGACAGAAGAGATAAAAATGCTGAAACCTGTGTGCATGACAAAGACTTGAGGTTCGATTCTATGAGTTATCAGTAAATATTGTATGGTTCTATGAATGATCAAAAAGTGCAGTGTTTGTCTCAGGGGTTAACAATGATCATTTCTCCAGCTTTGTGAGAATCAGCTGGATGGGGATGTGGTATAAATAGAGCAAGGCAGGGAAGTGGCTAAGCAACTAGGTCCCTCTCTCAAGTCTCTCTAAATGTCCTAATGGCAGTTCCTGTCTCTGTAACTGTTACAAAGGTCATCCCCAGTCTTGGAAATAGGACTCTTCCAAGATTATCTTAATTTTAGGCAAAAGTAAACAGGAAAACTCACCAATCCCTGAGCATGAAAAACCCACCAATCCCTGAGCTCTCCAAACTCAGGACTTGAAATCTCAACAATTCTCACCCTGGAAATCTCCACCTTGAAAAGCTCCATCCCCTCAGAAATCTTTTATAAGCCCCGATGGCTATTCCGTTCCCTGCTGTCTTCTCTCTTTCTGGAGCAGAAGCAGCCAACACTGGTTTTGTCCTTCCTCAAAAATTTCTTTTTGCTCTCTGGTGCGACTCTTTTATCAGAAGAAGTCAAGAAACAAAGAAGGGAAGATAGGAAGAAATGGCACTGAGCTGAGGCTTGTGAGCTCAGTTTATCTGGGGATTCTATCCCTCGGAGCTGCAACACTGAAGAAGAGGAGCGGCTAAGCAGACTTGTTACACTGTAACACTCCTGCTCAGCCAGATAAGCTCCCGCAGGCCTGCAATACCTCTGCTAAGGATGCTTCCTCTCAGAGCTGTGTGATTCCTGGGCTCTCTATGTTTCGTGTGTCTAAGGATGTCCTTCTATTGGGACATTGTCTCCCTCAAAGCAGTGTGCTTCCTGAGTTTCCCAGTTCCAGGATACTTTTCAAGATGAGCATGAGTGCCAACATGTGTACAATGAAGTGATAAGAATTCTCAGGCTTGAGTCTTGTTGTGTGCCTACTTAGAAAAGAGAGAAAAGCCAAGAAAGAAAACTGATTGTCTAAGGTATGTGTGCTTCCACACAATTTGCAATACATAGGGACTCCAACTTAGCATCTTCACTAGAGTCTCCAATGTCCTGAGAAATTAAAGAAGACATTGGGTAGCTCAGCACACAGGATGTTTGTTTATTTGTTTTCCCTAAATCTAACAGGAACGTTCTTTAGAGTTCCTATGGACTGTGTTCCTCGATTTCAAATATTTTCCCACATTATTTTTCTCCCATTCTGAAAAGAGAAGGGCAGCTCTGAATTTGATGTCTTCCAGTGTATAAAGACAATGTGAAAAGTACTCATGAATAAACAATAATTTGTCATAGATTACTGGATTGACAGCTTATTGGAAAAATTCATCTCTGCTCAAAGGCTATTGTTTGATTAAACTATTCAACTACTTTACTCTTGTGGTTTTATAAATATCATATGTTAAGCTGTTCAATGACATACCTTAAGAATTTGACTCACATACAGACCAGAAGCACACACTCTTCTGTATAATTTTTTCTTTGCATAATCTTCTAACTGCTGAAATATTTCACCAAACTGTAGTGTATAGGATACAAATCACACCCTTTTGAATTTCTATCCTCTCTGACATCTCTATATCTGTCATCTGTGTTCCTGCCTGCCTGCCTGCTTGTCTGTCTATCTATCTATCTATCTATCTATCTATCTATCTATCTATCTATCTGCCTATCTATCTATAGATCATACATGCAAAATCTTCTGAGTCTCATTAGTATTGTCCTTTATGCATGTTTAGGGCTGGGGTCTCATCTCTGAAAACAATGCAAACAAACACATTGGTTATATTCTTTCTGGCTCTGCAGCCATCAACTCTAAGTGCCTGTAGCTCTTTAGGTGGGAGTGGGGCCTTGTGAAATTTTCCTCCACCCATATACACAGAGATAAAATACTTTTAACTTGAGAAATCTTAGTTACATTGCCAGTTGTGAATTATTTTTATAAAAATGTTTCTTAGCAAAACTCTTTTTCTAGTGACTCTGTTGCTTGTAGTTGTCTTCCAGCTTCTCCTTTGTTTCTCACAGTGGAAAGCAATAAATCAGCTTCCAGCCTATTGCCAGAGTGATAAATCTGTATGTGTATAGATGGAATTGAGAGTATGTCTGTTATGGAACTGCACTGATAGGAACTTTTCATGGACATATTTATTCATTCTGAAATATTATTCAGCACCTACTAGTCATTTTAATAACAGGTGTGATGAAACATCTGTCATCTGAGAGCTTACAGTCATGTGGAAATTCAAGAAATACCATGAAGTTTATATTATAATATATTTAATATATTTGTTTTATAAATATATATTTATGGTATCAGTCAGAGTTTTCTTTTCTGTAAAACAGACTAGTAAAATATGTATATATAGAAACATAATGTTTGTGTATATATATATGTATGTATGTGTGCATCTATCTATCTTTCTATCTTTCTTTCTATCTATCTATCTATCTATCTATCTATCTATCTATCTATCTATCTATCCACCTGTAGAGTCATCCATCTCCACTATGCAACTCTAAACCATCTATCTCTCTATCTGTTGAAATGGATTTGAAGGAAGGACTTATACAGTGTTTAAAAGTAGCAAATCTGAGATCTGTGTAGCATGCTGAAGTGCCAGGTAGTATTTCCCTTTGTTTAATATTTTTATTAGATATTTTCTTTATTTACATGTCATATGATTTCTCCTTTCCCAGTTTCCCCTCAAAACAAAAACAAAACAACAACAACAACAACAACAACAAAAAAAACAAGAACAAACCCCTGTTACTTGCCTGAGGCCATCTCTGCCAACTTTAGGATTATTCCTAAGAACTTTAATTGATTGAATAGAGGAGTTCTGTGTGTGTTACCAAAGCCAGGTTGCTTTCCTATGAGCCGATTCACTGCAAGTATTTGTTATAACTACTAGAAAGATCTAGACTAGAATTTGTTTCAGTAAATGGCTATTATATTTTAGGCAAGTGGACATAAGAAATTAATCGTGGGCCAGGAAGTGGTGATGCACACCTTTAATCCCAGCACTTGGGAGGCAGAGGCAGGCAGATTTTGGAGTTTGAGGCCAGTCTTGTCTTCAGGGTGAGTTCCAGGACAACCAGGACTACACAGAGAAATTCTGTCTTGAAAAAAGAAAACAACAAAAAAATTAACCATTTGTCCAATAAACATATAGACTATACCTTTGAAGTTTATGTGCTGAGTATATTAGATAGTAATACAGATTATAAATTCAAATAATGTAGGAAAGAGTTAAGAAATGGCATGAACTAAGTATGACTCTATTTTGAGATCAAACTTGGAGACAGTAACATTAAATAAGTACATGAACAATGGAGCACTTTATGCCTTTTTTTGCTTGCTGTCAACACTAGAATTTTATTAATAACACCATCTATATCTGCTCTTTGGTGTGAAGTGGGACATCTACCTAAGAAGCTAAACAAGTTAAGAATGCAGAAAGCCAAGATATAAAATAAGGTCTGTGCCAAAGTCTTTTGATCCCTCACAAATCACAACAGGACTCATGGCTTCAGACACCAAAAATTAGTTATCATTTCTTGTGATCATACAGGTTTTTCAAATAAATTTCCTGGCCTGGGTTAGCACAGTTGGACACAGATTATTGAAATATTATCACATTTGTAGATCTGTGGCCCTCAGTTGGAACAGCTAGCATGAATGACTGGGGCTTTGTCTATGTGGTCTCTTGTCCCTCAGAATGTTGGGGCTTGCTTGACTAGTAGCAGAAAGATTCTTGCAATCCTCAGAGACCAAGTATAAATAGCCCCACATAAAGCTTCATTTTATGTTTTGTTTACCAATGACCCACTTACAAATGCTGGGTAGATATTGAAATATTTCATAAGGCTTTAGTTTAGTCTTACTACAAACCATGACTGTTAACTATCCATTATATAAAGCATAAAATAAGTCAAGTTCACCTTTGTAGGGGAAGTACTATGCCCTTCTTACAGCACAGGGAATCACTGCCAGTCACCTAGCAACAGACCAACCTCTTACAAGGAAGTGGATAGTTTCGACAGATACTGACAAAAGCATACATGTAGATGGCAGGAGCAATTATGAACCATGACTGGAATAATTAGTAGACAATATGTAAACCCAAGTATTGTAGAGTTATTTGGTAGTACAAGCTTATATTACAGTGGAATGAGATATCAGGCTCACATGTTCTGGGAATTAGGCTCTCCCTAAATTCCTTTTTCTCTCTACAGTTTTACATGGCAGAAGAAAGCACCTACATTGAAGGCATTGAGTTACACTTTATAGCTTATTCAAACTATAGCTCTGCACATTGCCTCATGTAGTAGCAAGTCTGTGTTGCTGTAATAAAACATCACAATCTGTCCACTTAAAAACTTTTATTTAAAGCTGGGACTGTAGCTCAGTTGAGGAGTGTCTCTCCCATATGGTTGATATCAGTTCAAACATTATAAAGAAAGTAAGGTGGTATTTTTTTGTTTGTTTTGTTTTGTTTTGTGTTGTGTTGTTTCAGTTCTGGTGACTAAAAATCTCAAGCTCAAGATATTTGAAGATTCAATTTAAGATGAACATCCTCTTCCTGACTTCCAGTTGGCCACTTCTTGGTGGATTCCTACAGAGGAGAAGGAGGGATTACAGAAGGAAGGCAAGTCTGATCCTCCCTTTAAATGTCTAAAGCCACACAATTCAGCCTTCATGATCTCTCTCTTTTAATCCTAACAAGCCTTAGCAACTCATCTACAGGTGTTATTACAATGGGAGTCAGGACTTAATTATGAATTTGGGGAAAATATAAAATTGCTTTCATAGCACTATGCCAAAGTTTGACAGAATATATGACTAGGCACTCTTTGGATCCACTTCCTTGTAAGAGGATTTCTGGTCTGTTGCTAGGTGACTGGCAGTGATTCCCTGTGCTGTAAGAAGTGCATAGTCCTTCCCCTACAAAGGTGAACTTGACCTTATTTTATGCTTTATATAATGGATAGTTAACAGTCATGGTTTGTAGTAAGACTAAACTAAAGCCTTATGAAACATTTCAATATCTACCCATACCTCTTAGTTTTTCCCTTCTACCGTCTGACATGCTCTGAACAATGGCTCCTCTTTTATTCTGGATCTTTAAATTAAAATAATCTATATCATATTGTAGTAATTGATCTGTGGCCATTAAGATACAATGCAGATAAGCAATGGATGTACATTTTTATGGATGGACATTCAGTAGTGGTTGAGAGAACTTACTGCTTGAAGATAAGACTCACTTTGTCCTAGCATCTGCATTGGGCAGGTCACAGCCACCTGTAGCTGCAGCTCCCAGGATATTCTATACCTTTGGCACCATGGACACCTGCATCAACACAAACTCATACACAGATATATACAGAAACATAGTTTAAAATAATGAAAGTATATGTTTAAAAATATATACTTCATAGACTAAACAACTAATATTTTGGGACTGTTTCATGTTGCAAAAAAGAAGCTGGTTGATAAATTAATAGTACAGGTTAGGAATGGCGGGATGACGAGTCAATAGAGAAAAGTCCTTGCTCTTTTTGTAGAGGACCCAGGTTCATTTAGAACACTCAGATGGTAGCTCACAATGTTTCCTAACTCTAATTCCAGGGACTTAGTACCCTCTTCTGACTACCATAAGCAACAGATACACACAAGGGACATATACAACTATGCAGTTAAAATGTTCATACATATATGATTTTTATAAAATTAATAGTAAAAAATCAAATGCTCTGTGACTATATCAACACTAACAACCTAAATTATGACCATTGACTCTAGGGATTATTAATGGAAGCTTTAAAAATGGCAGCCAATATTATAAAAAGACAGTATACTCCAAATCATCCTGATCATAATTGGGAAGGCAGGTCATCTTCATAACAGCCACGTGACTTTGGGTAAGAATACTGAAAGCAAGGTTACCCCTTTCTTACAGGTTACTGTACTTTTCCTTTTATCCAATAAATAAATAAATAAAGTACATAGACAAAGAAGAGATAAGTAAGGAAAAGTAACATCTACCTTGAAGCGAGCATGAAAGGAGTAAGAAAAAAGGAAGTTGTTAAGAATTTAAGGCCAAATGTCTATACTTCTCATCATGAAAAGGTAAATCTGAAGAATTATGTGAACTATAAAGAGGAATCATAAACTTTCCAGCATTGAGGACTGAACCCAGGGCTTAGTTATTATATCCTTTCAAAATCTTTGAATTAGGTAACAGGAGAGTAAGCAAGCCCTTTTAGGGAATGAAATGAATCCAGGGGATAATGGCCTTACAATGGTTCCATGGAAAGCTAATTAGGCTTTCTAGAAAGAGGGTTGTCTTAGGCAGGATGCAGAATGTGACTGTGGTGGGGTCCCAGTTTCTCTCCGTCCCGGAAACATACCACCACAGTCACATCACTGACCCATAATTGTTCCTGTCTAAAAGAATTACAGGGATGGAAATAGAGAAGAGCCTGAGGAAAACAAGGTCCAGAGATAGGCCCAAAGTGGGATCCAGCTCAAGGGGAGGTCCCAAGGCCTCACACTATTACTGAGGCTATGGAGCACTCACAAAAAGGGACCTATCATGACTGCCCTCAGAAAGACCAAACAAGCAGCTGAAAGTGTCAGATGCAGATATTTGAACCCAACCAACGAACAGAGGCAACTGATCTCTGTTGAATTAGGGAAGGATGAAAGAAGCTGAGGAGAAGGGTGATCCTGTAGCAGGACCAGCAGGCATGAATGTGGAGACAGGGGAACGGGGAAGAGTTGTGGGATGTGGAGCAATTGAAGGGTGGATTGGGAGGGGTGAGGGAATGGAATATGGAGTGTACAAAATAAATTAACAAAAAAAGAAAAAATGGATCTAAAAATAATTTCAAAACTACAAAAGAAAAGAAAAAGAAAAAGAAAGAAAGAAAATGGTGCCAATAGACTCCTAAGGAGCAGCACGATTAGGAAACATGAGCTTGTCGTAGTAGATGTAGCCTTGTTGGAGCAAGAGTGTCACTGGGGCTGGCCTTTGAGTTTTGAATGCTCAAACCAGGCCCAATGTCACTCTCTCTTCCTGCTGCCTGAAGACCTGGAAGAAGAGCTCTCAGCTCCTTTTCCAGTACCAAGTCTACCAGCATGCCACCATGCTTCCTGCCATGAAAATAATGGACTGAACCTCTGAACTCTAAGCCAGTCCCAATTATATACTTTTCTCTATAAGACTTGCTGTGGTTATGGCGTCTCTTCACAGAATCAAACAAACAAACAAACAGCCCTAAGACAATGACTATTAGTATATCACGATGGCTAGAGGGACAGGAGATCACGCAAAATTTTTATAAAGTTGAATTGTCAGAAGTGCTAAGAGCCTGGGCACGGGCTTTGAACAGATTGCTGCTGTTCCAAACACATGATGACCTTCCCTTCTTCTCTTTGAGGAAGGTACAGGGTATTCTTATGCAGCTGTGGCCACCTGGAGTACTCATGCAGGAGGCCATTCCAGACCTCACACTTGCTTTGTCCAGCATGAGTTTGTGGGGCTCAGACGCTTTCTGTTTCTGAATGGAGTGATTTTGATCACATTTCTTCCCTTATCCGCAAATATATTTTTGATCAATGTTGAGCAACATGTGTGTGTGTGTGTGTGTGTGTGTGTGTGTGTGTATACATGCATGTGCATGCATTCGTGACTGCTTTTAATTCACAGTACAGTAAATTCAGCAGAGACTCACCCATATCTATAACCCTATAAGCTTTCCAAGTGTGTTCCATGGACTGAGGTAGATTAAATGCTACCATTTGTAAGGGGGATAGAACACAATAACTGATATTATTGGTGCCAGTCATGTTTCATTTTCCTTCTTACTGTGATGTCGGCACAGTCTCAGTCATGGTTCTTTCTGTTCATATGATGGCCCATTGTTGCTGACCAATCAGTGCAAACAGGGTTAATCTCAGAAAAAAAAAAAACATTTAAAGATATCTCAAGGTCTCTACAACTCTCATGTTCTTTTTTCTTTGTCCTAAGAAATGGATTTTGTCAAAAGAGGCTGGCTTTTCATCTGTAGTAGAGCCAGAACCGTTCCATAGAGGCACATGGCTGACCTACAGCCATCAGTAGTGTGGGAATGAATTCTACATCTCTCTTTAAGTTATTGAGGTCTTGATATGACATATTACTTTCTGGTACCTTGGGGATGAATTATTCTTTGGACACTGGGACTCTGGACAAACATTTTGAACCTTAAAAACCCCTAAGTGTACATTAAATAATCAGAAAACAAAAATGTTCCCCCCAGGACAAAAGCCTTGGCCTCTTTTATAGTATTTCAATCACACTCTCTTTCCAAGTGAGAGTTTTTATTTATTTATTAATTTTGGTGCCTCTCCTGACAAATGTGTTATATCTTAGTCCCACAGAAGCCATGCATTTGTTTTATAGTATCATTCAGAAGGACTGTTTGAAGGATTTAGATGTGGCTTTCAATCCTGTTTCTGCTATCTACCTCCTCATAACATGGGGACCAGCAGGTGACACAGTCCCTCGGAGTGCAGCATTCCAGCAAATAAGGCTGTCCTTGTGTTTGCAGTTACTATTTTTCTTTAACTTTGGACAAGTGTGTGTGTGTGTGTGTTTCATAACCTGGCTGGACAGATTGGCATATTTTCAACTCTCTAGCTATCAATCATCACCTTCTTTGTAAATATTAGGTGAAGGAGAATTGTCAAACATTCTTTGTTTCTTATAGAAACAACCTTTCCAAAGGTGTACCTCCCTACTTCCACTCCCAGCAAGTAGGTCAGAACAGTTTTAACAGCATGGAAATGATCTCCATGGTCCATTTGTTTTCAGAAATCTTCTCCGGAAAGATGGGAACAGGGAGACCACGTCCCATCTCCCCATCTGCTGATCTTCCTGCTTGCGTCTTTCTTTCCCTGATTATTTATCTTTCCTTGATGCCCTCTGTTTGTTTATATATCTTGTCTGTTGTTTTCACTGGTCCAGTTTCATTGAAAGAAATAGTATGGAGGCCGTTTTTAGCTACTTCATGAGTTTGGTTCTTAAATTTAAGGCCCTTTTATTTCCTACAGATGAGGGCTTTGATTCTGAGGTAAATCTTCATCTATTGAGTCTTGAACCCATGTTTCTTTCACTTCCTGCCCTATTTTATTAGCCCTATAGGCTTCATGATTCATCTCTGTCAATACTCTCAGAAGTGCTGGGTGAGATGCATGATGCTCTTTCTGGATGTTCTCTCCCTCTCTGCCATGAGGCAGCTTGATGGAGTGTTATTGGGATGAGGCGGGGCAGGAGGACAGGGATGAAGCTCATGTTTCATAGCAGGCTCCTTGTTTTTAACCCAACACTACCTAGGCTATTATTTTCAGATGCCATTTCCCTCTTCTGAGTCTTTTCTACAACAGCCCAGCCCCAGGGGCTTATAAGAGAAGAGAGGAAGCTGTTTATTAATAGTTCATTAGAAATAAGATACATAAAATTTGACTCCATTAATGACACATTATATAGTCCAGAGAACATTTCCTCTCTAATAGGAAAATCATATAATGTCCCCCATACCAATTTGTCCCATTTAAGGACATGAATTATATATTCATGCAATTTATGTGAATTCAGCTGTACACAGGTTGACACAAAGAAAGAGAACAGCACACAGAAAAGAAGACAAAGATAGATAAGCCTCTACCAACAGAAGCAACAGTGACAGATTTCAATGTTTGAATATTGGACTTGTTGAGGGATGGCATGTCAGCAGTTTCTTACAAAATGCTAAGGGTAGATTTTAATTTCATGGATTTTCCCCTTTCTACCTTAGGCATGATTTTGTCCTTGTATGTCCATATAAACTTGATCATACACATGGTCCCTATTTCTCTACTGACATGCACCTTTTAAGCATAATGATCATCCACTGACTGTCTCGCAGTTATCAGGCAATTTGCATGTATCCATACATCATTGTGTGCGTGAAACACACATCACAGTATTCTGCAAACGTTTTCACGAGCTACACACAAGCATCTGAGTACTATTCACGACTATACAGTTCCTTCTCATAGCCTCTCATGACATTGAGACCTACAGATAATTAGTCCCTTTCACAGAGATGTATTCAGAGTTTTTGCTCATCTGGTGGCTTTTTAACTGACATAGGATCATTTTCATGTGCAACACAAAGATGTCCCATTCCCTCAGCCTGTGTCACAATGCTCATGACATCCTGCAGCACTCTGGAACACCTCTTCAGAGAACTTTTGGTTTTGTCCTTGCACAACATGACTTCCTTTCCTCCGAATCCTGCTGCATTTACTCCCTCCCCTTCCCTGCATGCAGTCTCTTCCTTAGGGCATGCATGCATCCTTTCATATTTAAGGTGTTGAAGATGCAGGAATTATGATTACTGAGAACATAGCCACTAAGATCTGCTGCCTTCTAACTATGCATCCTTAGGCAAGTTATTTAATTTCCTTAGGCCCTAGGCTCATTAAATAACACATCACATTATTATGCAAAAGATTTTATGAGTTACATACAAGCATCTGAGTACTATGCATTGTGTGCTTTTGCTCCTTCTAGGCTGGCCTTAGACATCACCTCCTTCATGAGAATTTCTTTAGCCACCATTTTTCTCTGAACAAAATGGCATGTTAAACCTTCATTGTATGTAGTTGATATTGGTTTGTTTTAGTTAACTATTTAGTCATTGGTTTGGTTTGTTACCTAGTTATAAGTCTGTCTCTACTATTAAGTGGAAGCTATGTGAAGTTTGGGAATTATTTAGTTTGGATATACAATCTATTACATTATGTTATACCTTACATTATACATAATGCTTTATAGGGACTCAACATTGATTGTAAACTGAGGGAATTATCAGCTTTACTATGATCATCCTAATTAATCTTTGTGTATTACGTCCTATACATGCTCAGTGCCACAATTACGTCTCGTGAGATAGGTGTTATTAATCCCACTTTCCTGAAGAGAAAGCAGAAACACAAAGATTAAGCAACATGCACACAATAAATTGCCAGTATATGTAAGAATCTGATCTGGGAGTTCAGATTCTGGCTACTTTTGCCATCTGCCTCCAAAAGAATTTAACAAGGGGAAGGAAAAAAGTTGGAAAAAATTAAGGAAAACAGGCAAGAGAGGGGAGAATGGACAAAAAAGCAGCTGCAAAACAGAGTCTCAGCAGCATCACCAAAGGCCTTGCCAAACCCTCGCTTATTGTTGATTTATGTTAAATCCTTGACTTTTCAAAACAGCCACTGTAAAATATAGCCATGTAGAATACACTTCTTCATTTGCTGTGAAAAATAACGTGTGCACATTACCCATTAAATCATTCGGCTCTGCATAATATCCCAACAAGGGGAAAATGCTGGTTTCTGCATAAACCTTTTTGTCCCTGGAGGCTTTGGCCTGATCAACTCTTTCTGATGCTTATGTAACAGGTTGGGAAATAAATGTGAAGCTAGACTTTGGAACAAGAATAATATTAACTTTTATATAAGAATGGTTTTTTTTTTTCAATTTGGCTATCTTTTCAACCTCAACTTTCATTCCTTGTGATGGTTAGTTTTTTTTGCCATTTTCTGAGGAGAGAATCCCATTTGAACAACAACAAAAAAAATACCCTGTAAAATTAGCCTGTAAGCAAGTCTGTGGGAGCATTATCTTGATTAATGATTGATGCTGGAGTTCTCTGTGGGCTGTGCCACCCCTGGGCAGGTGGTCCTGAGTTGTATATGGAAAGCAAGCCAAGCAAGCCATAGGGAGCTTCAGTTGTTTCCAAGTTCCTGCATTGACTTCCTCCCTTGCCTTCTTTTGATGATGGACTCTGATATTAAAATATAAGCCAAATAAAGCCTTCTTTCACTAAGTTGATTTTGGTCAATGTTTTACCACAAGGGGGAAAAAACCAAAGCAGGATAGCCCTATATAATTATGGAAATCCATGCATAGACCTCTACACTACCATGTACAGCTTCGTGTCAATCTAGGGTGTTATAGCCCAGCTTCTTCTTTTTAACTATCTTAAATAACAACAGTTTAATTGACAATAAACTTTATACCCAGGTTCAGCCAGGTTTACGACATTTTATCAAATTGCAAAGCTAATTAATTACTTTCAGAGTCCAGATAAAACTTGAGAACCTGCAACTCTATGCT
The DNA here is from genome assembly GCA_019843855.1 of Hylomyscus alleni. Classification (NCBI taxonomy): domain Eukaryota; kingdom Metazoa; phylum Chordata; class Mammalia; order Rodentia; family Muridae; genus Hylomyscus; species Hylomyscus alleni. Next base: position 16,119 of record JADRCC010480909.1, read on the forward strand.
GCTGTTCTATCTCACCTGACAGCCATTATTTCTAGTATGATAAGGTTATAGCAAATTAGCGGGCAAATCCATATGAAATATATTAAATATCCATTTTTAAGAGAGTGTCTTAGCTTTGTGGAATAATATTATGACTGACTCTTGAGAATTATTGGACCTTATATAATCTAAGCAGACTAACTATTGTAATTAACTTCCTCAGCTTTAAAATATGAATTTGCATTTTCTTCATCACAAATGTTATGATTAGCTATTAGAGAAATTGTAGAAATCTAGTAATGTGAAAGAAAGAAAAGATGTTTTAGTTCTACAACATGATAATTCATTTTACACACACATACATATATACATACACATATACATACATATACATATACATGCATATATTTCTTAATGCAGTACAACAATATGCTCTACCATTGAATTCAATCTCTATCCCAGCACTTGCATATATCCTTTTAAGTCACTTTATGTCCAATTATTTCTAAAACTTTTTATAATTTTTATCATTATATTTTATATTTTTATTGTTTCAATGAATTTATTATACATATTTCTCTGGGTAATGATTAACATTTCACACTAAAATTTTAGATAGGTACAGACATACTTAAAAAAGTAATTTCTAATT
>JADRCC010480945.1:0-11255 GCA_019843855.1 Hylomyscus alleni
AGCCAATACTTATGTTGTCCTCCTTTCTTGGACACTTCACAATGACTCTAGTGATGCTACATTAATTTGTGGACCCCATACCACCAGGGTCAAAGATAGGTTCCAGTTTTGACTGCTTAAGAGTTTGAACCACCTTTGGCAAATATTACATTTGGAGACCATCAACCTTTCATGTCTTTGCTTTCCATTTTGTGTGAGTATGTTTATTAAAGAGAGTGGAAGAAACATAAAATAATAAAACAGATAACAGAATTATACTAGAGACTATTTCAGACATAAACAGAAATTGACAATAGGCACTAAATGGCAGAGACCCCCATGGGGAAAATCTTCTTTTGGGTGTAACTGCTGCTGGCCATTTCCACCACAAACATCTTCATATAATAAGGAAATAGCAAGCTGAGACTTTTGTCTTTGAATTTGCCTGGAGTGCTTCACCTCCTAATAGAACTCAAGACACTTTCTCTGCTATCAAGATCATATTACTATTACTCTTGGGCAACTTTTTCTTCTCATTGCCCCCTTTTCACAGGATTCTTCCCTGGACAAGGGGTCTTAGAAAACATTATCACATCTAAAGTCAGAAGGGTATGGCAAGGCCACCTACATATTGAGATTCTTATTGACCACAGGATAATTTAATAACAAAGTATTTACTATAGTCATTTTCACATAAGTCTTTATGAGCAACAGAAAACCATGGAGATATTTGGTCATAGTTATAGTGGGAAAATTCCCTTGTAGTCAGCCAGAGATTGATGTAAACACAATTTTGTATTTGCAACAAAGTCTGTCTAAGTATTGACACAGATATTGTCACAAATTTTCTTCTGACCATGAAACTAGGTGCCTGAAATCACTTTTTGAACCTGAGTGGTGACATCGTCTGGAGAATCGCCTGGTATTGGAAAGCTATATGCAATAGAAGGCTTATCCTAACTGGACATTTCTTGCATATATACAGTTTGTTTATATATATATACATACATACATATATATATGTATATATATGTGTGTGTGTATTTATGTGCATTATTGTACATATGGGTAAACGTGTATGAAAATATTAGCAAATTAACTTAGTTTTCAATTGTTGCATGGCACAGTCTATAGGAATTGGGCTATATCACAAACCTTCCTGCCTGCTTTTGTTGTTTATCATTGTTAGAATTTCAAGAACTAGCGATACAGAAGAGAATGCAGAAGCAAAAGCTGAGGAAATGAAAGGAAGAAGAGTATCACAGGCAGGAAGCAGAGATAACAGAGACGATGAAAGCTATGGAGAGATCAAGACTAGGCAGAGATAACAGAGACAACGAAAGCTATGGAGAGATCAAGACTAGTTGTTGCAGTTCATAGCCACTTAGATGGGATTCAGAGACTTGTCAAACCCTGAGACTATGATTTGAAGGGCTGCAACCGTAATTCCTGCTAAGCTTCTCAGAAAGTCTTCATAAGACCAAAGAACCAGCAGGTCATGTATGACTCAGAGGTTCTATCTACTTCTTTTTGTTTTTATAGTTAATTATGGCTGAAAGCTGAGGACTTGCTATTAGTTTTGTTAATGTTCACAACAGTATTCCAATATGATTGCCTAATGTTACACTCCCCTGTGTTCTCAATCCCTGGATCAAGATAGTAATTGCTCTTTTTACCCTGAACTACAATTCTTTTCATCTCCCAGTCCAACCTGTAGGATTAAAATGCTCCAAGGTTCTAGCCTACCAGCACTAGGAGAGTCTCTTTTTTTGTCTATTTGTGACTTGTATATAGGTAGAGCAAAAGATTCCTTGTCAGATGTTTGGCAACACATGTGAGTCTATTTTCATAAAATATTTCTGGAAATCACCATCAAAACTTACAGTATCAAATGTCTTTTAAAATTCGTGGCTGGGAATCTGAAATAACTGAAACTCTAATGGCACCAGTTGTTTTGCATTTTAAACAAAATATAAGTTCTTTACGTGAAAAATCCATTTTTAAATGAAAATAAATGGAACAGTTTAGTGTATTCTAAATGAGTCATTTTAGTAAGAGTTTGCATTATCGGCATCATCACTATAAGACTGAGAAAAGAATTGCCTAAAGAAAAATGACAGTGGATTTCAGTAACCCAATATAAATTTTCCTGTGCATATCATCATCAACAAGAGTGTACTTTGTAAATCTGTGAAACAATAACATGCAAAAACATTGCTAGGTACCTATATGGAGATATATCTCACTAGTGTATAAGTAAAAATATAGAATGGTAATATTCCCAATTTTCATAATTTAATATCATAAATAAAATAGTACTTCACAATTATATTAAAGTAACCTAGAAAAATTTTGAATTAATATAAGAATAAAGATAAAAATAGATTATACTACACAAATTCATCACCCAAGTACTATACAAAATGAACTTGCAAGAGACTAATGCCTGCACAGAATACTTCAAGGGATAAAGTGGATGATAAGGAGGGTCTCTGCGGATTTTACAGTCAAAAGGGGTTTTACTGACACAAAAAGTCATGAGTGATTGTCCCCTATTTCCTATGGTCAGTTGTTAATATATAAGCTACTTACTTCAGAGATGATGAATTTTTGCTTCTCACTCAGTCTGGAACATTCTCAGCAACAATGAAAGAGGAAGTGCACCACTGCTTATCTTGTTCTCTCTTTCTCAAGGAATTTTGTGGTCATATGAGAAAACTGAACTTTTGGCAGAGGAGTTTGCTTAACTCTAATTAGTTCTCTTTTCACTAGGGTAAAGTAGCTCATGCAGTACTTAGGAAAGAGCCTCAGAAAACAACTCTTTAAAAAGTGGTGGTCTACAAGCAATATGGTGTAAACTCCTAAGTTTACAAGTCCAACTTCGAATGACATCTTTAGTTGAATTCTTGATTCTATATGGACTCCCACTTTTTTTAAAACTTCGGACTTATGGAAGTTCAACTAAACCCCAACTCCAACTCCCAATTAATTCTTAACATAAATATAACCAATATATTACCTAGGAATATACAAGAGAAATACTACTGCAGAAGCTGTTGATCTCTATGTTTAATGTGTTTGTGATTATAATTAAATGTTTTCCAATGTAATTTCAACAGAGTACAATGAAATTTAACATGTCTTTGTCTCAATTCACCCTATGAGACACTTAACAATTTACCACTTCTTGAAAATTCTCACATATTTCTACTTATTCCTGAACAATAAAAGAGCCCCAGACAAGGCAGTCATATAGACCTTCTCTACCAGGAAATTTTTTGACTTGTCTTTAGAATGGTGTCCTAACATCTTGTTTTGTTTATATTAGAAAACTCTTGTTAAATTCCACTATACTCTAGAAAAAAGCACTTTTTTTCTGGCAAACCAAAATCCACATTTTGTAATTTGACTCTAGTCACAGGCATAAATAAAAAATAACTAGCATTATTTGCCCATATTGACTTATTTCCTGTTCTCAATTTGTTCTAATAAATGAAAATGTCAATGTAATGACTTCTTCAAACAGTTGCCATGGGACAGTTTTAGAATTTGATCCTGCAGTAGTACAAAGACACTCCACATACTAATCCAAAAGTAGAAGCATTTGCTCCTGTCATAGTCAACTTTATTGAAATAAAAGCTTCTGAATACAGCAAAGAAAAGTTGAAAATTTTAAAATTCTAAGCATTGTGTATGATTAATACTCAGTGTTTTATTCCACACATGTTCACACATAACAATACATATATTTTCTGTCTTTGGATATTTTATTCAGAGATAGACATGAAACATGGGCAGATAGTTGAATTTTGCACATTAAACAACAGCTTATAGAGTGCACAAAGTAGTATCCATATGGTGGTCATATGAAAGAGAATCAAAGCTTGTTAGCAAATTCCTTCACTTTGATTGCCAAGCTGTTGACCACCAGGGGTATAAGGAGAGTCCCTGTTAAATATAATCATTTTGAAGACCAAATATCTGCCTATAAACACATTAAAATGATCACTCCAGACCAGGCAAACTGTTCTCATTATAACAAATGTCTAGGAAACAAATAATATTATGATTTAAGTGAGATATTATAGTTTCTTATATATTCATTGTATAAAATTATGACAATTGCACATATGTGCTTGCTTCTATTTTTCTTATATTTATGAATCCTTCCTCTTTTATTCACTTCCATTCATGGCCTTTTTGTTTTGTTTTTTGAATTTTTTATTAATCATTTTATTTGTTTACATTTCAAATGATATCTCCCTTCCTGGTTACCCATCTAGCAACTCTAATCACAACTAGAGGGAGGGAGGGACCTGGAACAGAGAGGGAGGAGGAGGGGAAAGGAGGGGTGCAGGAACAAGTATTGGAAGAGACAGGAGAGAAGTACAGAGAATCATGAAATTGAATAAAAATTTGTAGTAAGGGTGATTGATGGGGAACAGGGGATAGCCACTAGGAAGCCCCAGACTCCAGGGAAGTAAGAAGCTCCATGGAGCCAATGGTGATGACTTTAACCAAAATACCCAATAAATTGGAAGGTACAACCCATAAAGACCACCTCCAGTAGATAGGCACAGCCTCCAGTAGAGGAACAGGGACACTCACACATCTCAAAAGTTTTAACCCAGAAATGCCTTTCTAAAGGAAAGACAGGGATATAAAAACTAACAGAGACTGAAGGAAAGGCCATCCAAAGACCTCTCTACCTAGTGATCCATCCTGTCTGCAAACACCAACCCCCCCCCCACTGTTGCTGATATCATTAATGCCTTTTTGATACTCTTTTCTCAAATATTCTCTCTTCTATTTTAATGCATATGGTACACAAATAGTACAAAAATGACAAGTACTAGATAGATAGATAGATAGATAGATAGATAATAGTAGGTGATAGATATTAGGTTGATAAATAAAGTGCCTTCCAATTTGTGAGGAAATATGGGATATGATTTAACACAGTGCGATGATATTCTCTGTCAATTACACCATTTTATTTGTCTTCACAACTGATTAAAGCCTATTGGGTAGATTGATTGATCCTTCAACACTTTATCCATTAATTTGCCAGCATGTATAGAAACTAATTTTGTTGTCTATTTTGAATAGTGACAAGAATTTTTTTTGAAATATCTCAGACTGGTTAATCTTCTTGGCATATACACTGTCAGGCATTTTACTATTTGACTTTCCTTTCTAAACATGACTGATTGAAACATTCCTTTGTCCACATGACAATAATCTCAGAGGCAGTAATTTGAAGACATGTACTCCAGACAATTTTTCTGCATTGGATGATAACTGATATGGTCACTCAATTGTGTCTGTCTTTTAGAATTTGAATGCATGGACAAAGTTACAGTTCATGCAGAAATAAATAACAAGTATACCTGCAATCAGATACAATACTCCATAGATGACCTTCCTCTGTAATCAATAGGGTTTCTAATTTGGTAGAGAAAGAAGTTATTGCAAGAACAAACATCTATGCATGACATATAAGCTCCAAACACAAGCCATAGTATATTTAAATCAAAGTTTATGCTGAGGGACTGATAAGTTTATTTCATGTACAAGGCACAGGTGGAGCTTATGTGCAGAAATATGGGTGACTGTCCAACCTATCTATATACTGTACAATCTCCATAGACCTCAAGGCCATAGCACGATGAGCATAACTGCATGTAAAAACTGAGAGAAGAGTGACTATCAGGTGATGGTCCAGTGACTCTCCAATACTCTTTCTATGAGGGAATATTAACAGTTCACAAATTTGTTCATGATGAACACTTTCAAGCAGGCACAGCTGCTCTGATGAAAATTGCCACAGTTTTGCTTGGAGAAAATTTTAGCTTGTCACTCTTACATTACCATCACAGGATCCCACCTCTATTTCCAAATTCTAAGGAACTAACAGTCTAGAAACAATTCAGTATGTTCAAGTCATATCTCCAAATGTAACAAGAATATCATGACTTTTTCAAGGTTATTGTAAATCAAAATTTGTTCTCCTATTTTCTGTACACTGAAAAGTTTTCCTTGTAATATCTACACCATTGATCTCTTGGGCACTTTTGGGTACTTTGTCTTTAATGAAAACCATCATTCAGCCAATATTAGGTTCAGAAATATGAAGGTGAGAATTCAGAAAAATGTACATTTTTCTTTTTCCAATCCACTCCTTCCTTGCTGAGATTTTATATATGATGATCTGGGGTAAGTAATAGACTTTCCACATTTCAGTAACTATTCCTTCCTTTAATATTATTTACCAACCTTTGGCAAGTTTTCTGTACCTGTGCATAACTAAGTCAATATATAACACATTAAATAAATACTTCTAATTAAATACTTTTAGTCGAGTCAGCCATCAAAATGGAAACCATGTTCTCTAGGTAACCACAGCTTCACTATTAGGTCTGTCAATACAAAAGCCACACTAAAAAACCATCAGCTTTCGAGCCAGCAGAAGTGCAAGCAATGGTCCTTGGAAGAGTTCAGGATGAGCAGGCATTTACTACTGGCAGCTTCTGCAGGAGACTCATGTTTTGGAGGGTTATCACAACTGGTTGGTTTCACATTCTCATTGTATGGTCTCCTGCCCACACCAATATGCAAAGCACTAATTGAAGGCTTTATTTAGTGGGTAGAATCTGAAAGAATATTGGCTGGAATAAATAGAAGGGAGTGAATATGAATATACTACATTACATACACTCTAAAATTCACAAAGAATAATTTAAAAAATGAATTCTAAAATAAATGAATGCCTACATCCCCCAAAATGCAGAGCAGAAAAATGAACAAAATCTACTCTCCTACTCTCAAGTTAAAATCTTGCCAACTTTTATAGAAAAGGAAACCACGTTTCAAGAGAAGGAGGAAACACCATCCCACCACCATGTGGCTGCGAAGCAAAACACACAAACACCACTTCCTCCTTTACAGGCTCAGCAAAACATCACAGCTCAGAAGGGGCTGTTGGGTATATGCATTGTTTGTTTTTGTCAGTTGAGATTCTTTGCTTCTATACTGCAAGAAAATAAGTTAATACAATATAATCTGTTGTCTATGTTCTGTAATGGTAAGTTACACTAAAGGCAAATAATCATTTTCAATGCTTTGTAGAAATTTCTTTATTGCTCAGGTCACAGAATTTGAGGCAAGATTTTTGATAAGACTCTAAATTGTCATAGTTTCAAGCAAGAGACTTTTTACATGAACTTGTACTTAAACACAGTTGCATGCCTTTGATCATTCTTGCTAATATCTCTGTGCTATGAATTGTCCTCCATTTTTTACATTATTTACATTATTAATACAGTACTTGATGTAGTCAAAACTGACATTAAAGATCCATCAGCAATGATTAAACTTGTCCACTTGATGGAATTTAGAGTTACTGTGGAAATGAAATTCTGTCCTTGTCTGAGGAGAAAATGACTAGACTGAGTAAATGGAGGTGGAAATGCCCACCCTAAGCATGGATAGACGATTCTATGGCCCACAGTTCAGACCTGAATAAGAAGGAGAAAGAAAGTTAAGCAGATAAGTTCACAGTTCTGCTTCTCAAATGCAGATTTAAAATGACCAAGGGTCACCATCATGGTGTTCACTCTGCAAAGCACTGAACACCTGAACAGTAAACCAGAAGGAAGTGTCTCTCTTAAGTTACCTTTACTAATCATTCTTTACATAACAACATGAAAAGTCACAAAGCATTCTTCCATTATAAATTTATATAGGAAGAAGTGAGAGCGTGGAGTGAATGTGTATTGTCATGGGCATAGTTTTGCTAAGGTCTTCATTAATCCAGACTCATGGATGAAAACCAAAGCACCCTTCTTTCTGGCCTTTCAATCCTGCAGAGACTATGATATGCTATTCTTGCTCTATACATCTATTGATTTAGATAGTTCATATCAACTGAAAAACAGAGTACTTACAGCCCTGTGTGTCTGTATTAGTTATATGCTGGGGGCATACCTGTTTATTAGATACGCATACTGAGACCTCAGTTGTTAGTGTACTAACTGTGAAATGACTCTTATTGGTCATAAGTTTATCTAGGTGGCTACGCTGGATATGAAATTCTAAGCATACAGTTATATCTGTCTTCTCTACATTGGATTCTTTTTTCTTTATTTTATTTTTATTTTTTCATTGGATATTTTCTTTTTTTGCATTTCAAATGTTTTCCCCTTTCCAGGTATCCCCTTCAGAATCCCCCTATCCCATCCCCCTCCCCCACCTCTATGAGGGTGCATTCCCACCTACCCACCCACCCACCCTCCTACCCACTCCTGACTTCCAGCCCTGGAATTCCCTTACACTGGGGCATCAAACACACTCAGGCCAAAGGGCCTCTCCTCCCACTGATGTCCAACAAGGTCATCCTCTGGCACATATGGAAACAGGGCTAACAGGTCGTTCCATGTGTATCCTTTGGTTGGTTCCATGTGTATCCTGGGAGCTCTGAGGGTCTGGCCTGCTGCTCCTTACATGGAGCTGCAAACTCCCTCAGTTCCTTCAGTTCTTTCTTCAACTCCTCCATCGGGAACTCCTGTGCTCAGTACAATGGTTGGCTGTGAGCATCTGCCTCTGTATTTGTCAGGCTCTGGCAGAGCTTCTCAAGAGACAGCTATATCAGGTTTCCATCAGCAAGCACTTCCCAGCATCCACAATAGTGTCCAGGTTTGGCAGCTATATATGGGATGGATCCCCAGGTTGGGCAGTCTCTGGATGGCCTTTCCTTCATTCTCTGCTCCACACTTTGTCTCCATATATCCTCCTGTGAATATTTTGTTCACCCTTCTAAGAAGCACTGAAGCATCCACCATTTGGTCTTCCTTCTTCTTAGGCTTCATATGGTCTTTGAATTAAATCTTGGATATTCCAAACTTTTGGGCTAATATCCACTTATCAGTGAGTGCATCCCATGTGTGTTCTTTTGTGAATGTGATACCTTACTCAGGATGATATTTTCAAGTTCCATCCATTTGCCTAAGAATTTCATGAAGTCATTGTTTTTAATAGCTGAATAGTATTCTATGGAAATAAACATTATGAACTAACCATATTAAATTATTTAAATTCTTATCTTTGCTTGTATGCCATTTATCATAATAAATAATAAACAATAAATGATTTCAACATGTAGGTTTAAGATGTAACCAGATGGTCTATTTTCATTTTGAAAAAAATCATATGTGTCATTGTTATAAATTTGTTGGTGAATGTTGACTTCCTTTGTTTAAAGAATGGCCTTTCATTCTTCATCCGTGATGATTATGCAGAAAATGATGGCAGGAGAAGAAAACACCCTGTGAACCAAGCCAAAGGTCAGGTTTTATTTATAAGAATGTGTCACAAAACCTATCCTTTCTTTTTTTCATTATCTTATGTGAAATCAAATCCTCATGACAAGATGCAGATTTACATGTGTCACTAGTAATAAAAAAAACGGGATGAATAAGCAGTAATAAGTAATTCAGAGAGTTGATATAGCCTGGTGATAATGCATATGCCAAGTGGGTACCCTACAGACTCTGGTATAGATTCTCATCACTAAAAGGAGGAAGCAGAAGAAGAGAAAGAGGAACCATCACTGTCTCTTAGTGACACAATAGTTACCCTCCCTATGAAACTAAATTAGAATCTCTTTTGGTCCACATTCTCATCGATACTTACAGTTTTTATAAAATTCTAGTTCTAACTAGACTGAGATAAAAGTTTTTTGCTTCAATTTATATGATAAGTTGTCTTGAACTCATTTTCATGTATTTCAGATAAATTTGTGTTGGTTCTATTAAGAAAAGTCTACTCATATAATTCATTTATACTAACATAACTGATTCTACTGATGCTAAGGTTTCTGAGGTTTGGTTATGTATTCTGGGTATTAAGTAGTCCTGTGAAGACTCTAAGAATAAGTCATATGTTGTTAGGAACTGAAATAAAAACTCAAGAAGAGAGAAGGCAGTAGAGGGGAAGGGGGAAGAGGAAGAAGAGAAGAAGAAGGAGGAGGAGGAGGAGGGAAGGAGGAAGAGAAGAAGAGATAGATTGATGGATAGATACATGCATAGATAGATGAATGGCTGAATGGAATGAATAAAGACATGAAAATATCACAGTGAAAATTTGCACTTAACACATTTTAACAATTAAAACGATGATACAAGTAGAACTAATAACACTGATCTCACTCCAATCTCTGGATGCTCCAAAGCTGTGTTGCCTTTTTCAAAAGAAACTTGAATCCAAACTTAAACAAAGACTGTTGCTGCATTCTTTTCGTAATGTTTACCTATGTAAGTACATCTTAATTAGTGTTTTACTGCTGTGAAAATTCACCATGACCAAGGCAATTCTTAAAAAGGACAACATTTAATTGGGGCTGGCTTACAGGTTCAGAAGTTCAATCCGTTATCATCAAGGCAAGAGCATGGGAACACCAAGGCAGACGTGATTTGGGAGAAGTTGAGAGGTCTACATCTTGTTCCAAAGGTGAAGAGTAGAAAACTGATACCAACATGGTTAAAAGGAGGGTCACATTGTCTACATTGATAGTAACACACTTTCTTTAGCAAGGCCACACCTTCTAATAGTGTCACTCTCTGGGCCAAGCATATTCAAACTACCACAGAGGATATAATATCTCACACTTAAAGAGTATAATATATGTATCTTATATATACCTCTATGAGTATGGAGTGATAAAAAGGAAGCAAGAAGAGAGGAGAAAAGGTTGAAAGATAGGAAGAAAGGAAGGAAGGAAGGAAGAAAGACAATAGGAAAGGAATAGAAGAAGGGAGAATGTGTGATGTTAAAGAGATATTAAGGCCCAATAAAGACAACTTAGTGAATTTAGAGGGGTAAAAAACCTATTCAACCATTCAGATATTCAACAATATGTTTATTTTATTTCCCATCTATACCACCCACTGGAATAAAACCTTTGTTTTAAGAAGAACAGCACAGACTATGCTAGTTTGAAGGAGAAATTTTCTTATGATTTCATTCCTTTGAACATTTTTCCTTAGTTGGTGGTGCTATTTCTGATATTATGGAAACTTCAGGAAGTGGAGGTCTTGCTGTAGAAAATATATCACCTGACCTGGCTTTGTGGCTTTGTGCTTTGTGTTGCTTGGCCTCAGTTCTTGTCTTACTTATTTTCCCAGTGTGTGTATGAACTGTAAACAGCTAGCTCCTGGTACCATGTCTACTCTACCACAGTGGACTCTCTCTAGAATTGTTAAACCAAAACTAAACTTTTA
>JADRCC010480952.1:0-14077 GCA_019843855.1 Hylomyscus alleni
GACTGGTTGTTACTGCCTGTCTCATGCTGCCTTCATGTTGGAGTAGCTGTGCCTTCAGATATTAAACCAGAATTATTCCTCATTCTTTACATTGATTTGTCAGAGAGTTTGTCAGAGCAACAAGGAAAGGTAGTGGTCTCCTCCTTCAGAGAGGGGTCTTTCTAGGGGTCTTTGTTAAGTTTGTTCCTAGATAGATTCTTGGGACTGTTGAGAATTGAAGTGGAGCCTGTTATCTTTTTCAGTATGTTTTGTTGTTGGTACATAAAGAGGCTTCTGATTTTTGTTAATTGATTTTGCATCCTGCTGCTTTGCTGATAATTTCTAGAAGTTTTCGTGGAGAATTTTTGAGCTCTTATTATAAAAACATCATCTGCAAATAGAGATATTTTGACTTCTAGTCTGTCAATTTATATTTCTTTATTTTTTCCCTTTGTTTTGTGTTCCAGCTAGTGCTGTGATCACAAAGCTGAAAAGGAATTAACTGAATTAGGAATTTATTTTTTAATGATTAACAATTCTGTTTCCTATATTTAATGACAACAATTTCATGCAAAATAATTTTTTAAAAATTGGTTGTAATGAGTGAGAAATTAAATAAATCTCTGGAGTTTGCTAACATTAATTTAGGATATTTAACTTAACATGCTGTCCTTTATGCTTGTGTGCAGCTGTTAATAGATTGTGTGAATGTAGGGGCTCTGTCATACCACTTTTTTCACTATAATTATTTTTTTGCTTTATTCTTCTCTCATAAAATGCATTCTGACTGCAGACTCCTCTCCCTCTACTCCTACCAGTTACCTTTAATCTCCTCCCCTGTTCCCTATATCCATTCCTCCTTTGTTCCACTTCAGAAAAGATCAGGGTTTCTAGGGATAGCAAACAAGTGTGACATATCAAGTTAGACACAAACACCTCTATCAAGGCTGGATGAAACATCACAGTAGGAGGAAAATGGCCCCAAGGGCAGACAAGTGAGTCAGGGACCCCCCAACTCCCACTGTTAGGAGTGCACAAAACTCCCATTTCTGATTATAATGGACTTGGCTTTTGCGTTAGGATATGTTGGCTATAGCAGTAGTTAAATTCTCCTATAAGATCTTGTTCTCTCTAGCCCTGGGTAATTAGCTACATTTCAGTACCAGGACTATATTTCTTGCTTTTAAGTCGAACTTAAGTGCAATTAGAGAGATACTGGTACTGTTAATGCCAGTATTGTATCATTAGAGATATTTTACCACACTGGTAGTGATGTAGAAGACCCAAACTCAGAGGAACTTTCATGCCTCTAACCAGTTCCAATCTAGTTGAATATTATGATGGTTAATCTTAGTTGTCAATTTCATGAGGTCCGAATTCATCTGGCAGACATATCTCTTAGCCTGCCTTTGAAGGATTGATATCTTTACGAGATAGAGGTGGGAAGACACTCCCATGGTAACTGACACCATTCCTTCTGATGAGATCCTGAAATAAACAGGAGAAAAATGGGCTGAGTACATGCATACATCTCTCCTCTGATTCCTAGTGGTAAATCCATTGTGATCAAGGTGCTTCAAACTCCTGCAACACTGACATTACTTTCATTATGGCTTTTATTACATTAAACTTAATTTTCCGTTTTCAGAATTTTTTCCAGCAACAGAAAAGTAACTAAGGTGGGAGTCTATATTTGATCACATATATGTTAAATGCGTTGGAAGTGTGACAAGTTACTGAGACAAGTTGTGATGAGATGTTAGAGATATGAAGGTGTCTCCTGAGAGAGGAGGAAGCTGGAATGACATCTAGGGAAAAGTAGTACTTGTTTATTTTACAAGAACAGAAGTAGTTAAAATATTATTATAAAAATTATTCAAATAGATATTTAAGAAGGAAAGTGGCCCTATTAGTTTAGGCAAACCTATTCAGGGCTTAGAAGATTTCATTCAATGGCTTCCTTGCCTTCTGGCTTAAGATTTAGCCCACAAGTCTTCCAGTTGGAGACAGAAAGAAACAGACAGTTTAATACAGAACTCTTAGTAGTGCTATTGGCCAGCTCCCATAAAATCCTCCTGTGTGTTCATTTTAAGCTTAGAGGAGAAACTGCACTCTGTACATTTTATGAGATATTCCCTCTGATGACTACATGGGCTTAAAGAAGAGTTCTCCTAGGGTTTTTACTCTCTTACTACCCAAGACATTTATACGTACCTCTTTGTACAAAGCTCAAGTCCAAGTGTATCACAGACCTTCACATAAAACCAGATACACTGAATCTAATAGAAGAGAAAGTGGGGAAGAACTTCAAACACATGGGCACAGGGGAAAATTCCCTGCACAGAACACCAATAGCTTATGCTCTACAACCAACAATCAGCAAATAGGACCTCAGAAAATTGAAAAGCTTCTGTAAGGCAAAGGACACTGTCAATAGGACAAATCAGCAACCAATAGATTGGGAAAAGAACTTTACCAATCCTACATCTGATAGAGGGCTAATATCCAATATATACAAAGAACTCAAGAAGTTAGACTACAAAGAATCAAATAACTATTAAAAATGGGGTACAGAGCTAAACAAAGAATTCTCAACTGAGGAATACTGAATGTCTGAGAAGCACCTAAAGAAATGTTCAATATCCTTAGTCATCAGAGAAACGCAAATCAAAACAACCCTGAGATTCCACCTCACACCAGTCAGAGTGGCTAGGATAAAAACCTCAGGTAACAGCAGATTCTGGCAAGGATGTGGAGAAAGAGGAACACTCCTTCATTGTTGGTGGGATTGCAAGCTGATATAGCCATTCTGGAAATCAGTTTGGCAGTTACTCAGAAAATTGGACATATTACTACCTGAGGACCCAGCTATACCACTTCTGGGAATACCCAAAGATGCTCCAACATATAACAAGGACACATGCTCCACTATGTTCATAGCAGACTTATTCACAATATCCAGAAACTGTAAAGAACCCAAGATGTCCCTCACCAGAGGAATGGATAAAGAAAATGTAGTATATTTACACAATGGAGTACTACTCAGCTATTAAAAACAAAGACTTCATGAAATTCACAGGCAAGTTAATGAAGCTAGAAAACTTTATCCTGAGTGAGATAACCCAGTCACAAAAGAACACACATGGTATGTATTCACTGAAAAGGAGATATTAGCCAAAAAAGCTTGAAATACCCATGATACAACTCACAGAACATATGAAGCCCAAGAAGAAGGAAAACCAAAGTGTGGATGCTTCATTCCTTTTTTAGAAGGGAGAACAAAATACTCGGGATATAGACGGTAGGAGGGGAAATAAGGGACAGGATCAGTTATTGGAGGAGAAGGGGATGATAGAGGGTGGGTCAGGAATTTGAATAGGTGTGTAGCAATGGGGGAAAAGGAACAAGAGGTAACTACCAGAAAGTCCCAGATACCAGGAAAGCCTATGAGGCTCCCAGGATCCAACAGGGGTGACATTAGCTGAAATATCCAACAAAGGGAAAAGAGAACCTATAGAGATTATATCCATAGGTTAGGCAAGACCCCCAGTTGAGGGAAGGGTCCACCCACTCATTTCAAAATTTTTAACCCAGAATTACTCTTGTCTAAAGGAAATACGGAGACAAAGTGTGGAGCAGTGACTGAAGAAAAGGTCATCTGGAGACTACTCCACCTTGGCATCCCTCTCATATACAAACACCAAATCCAGACACTATTACTGATACCAAGAAGTGCTTGCTGACAGGATCCTGATATAGCTGTCTCTTGAGAGGTTCCGTCAGAGCCTGATAAATACAGATGTGGATGCTCACAGCCAAGCATTGGACTGAGCATGAGGACCTCAATGGAGGATTTAGAGAAAGGACTAAAGGAGCTGAAGGGGTTTGCAACCCTGTAGGAAGAACAATATCAACTAACCAGAACCCCCCAGTGCTCCCAGGGACTAAACTACCAACCAGAGTACACATGGAGGGCCCCTTGGCTCTTACTGCATATGTAACCGAGGATGGCCTTATCTGGCATCTATGGGAAGAGAGGCCCTTGACCATTTGAAAGCTTGATGCTCCAGTGTATGGGAGTGCCAGGGTGGTGAAGTGGGAGTATGTGGGTGGGTGGGGGACATCTTCATAGAATTAGGGGATGAGGGGTTGGGATAAGGGGGGCTTGAGGAAACTGAGAGAGGGGATAATATTTCAAATGTAAATAAATCGAATATCTCAAAAAAAACCCCAAAACTCTAAAGCAAGTGCTTTATAATTAATGTCAAGTTGAAGACATAATAAAAGATTAAAAAACAGAACTAAGGAAATGATCCATGAACAGAAATGGTATGTGAAGGTAAAATTGAGATTTTTTTTGAAATAAAAATATATCTATCATTGGAGGAGTAATCGCAAAAGGTCACAAAGGAGACAGCAATGCAAGATTAAATACTATTAATGACTGTTACGGGGATATGGAAATTGAATCAGAATGTAGGTTTAGTAGATAGCGTTGTAGAGGTTGGAGTCTAGAGTTACTGGCACAACTATGCTATAAAACAGAAAAGAGTGAAAGACACAATCACTAAATGAATAGAGACCTGAAATTTCAGATGATATGGTTTAGATGATTATATATTCGTGGAGAAAAGTTCATCAAAGGTTGCCATTCCAGCAACTGGTCAGAACTGGTAAATGGTTTAGGAGTTTTCCAAATAGAGGTGACACCATGTTACCAGCATTGTCAGAAAGTTGAGGTATCTAAAGCACAGAAAAGAGACCAGAGGCTGCAACCTTGGCAGAGACCCCAGTGAATAGGTAGAGACGTGAGGGGAGCAGAGTAAAGGGTTCAGAGAGCTTTCCTCTGGGGGAAGCATTCCTGCTAGTCATCCTATGCTTTCCTCATTGTGCAGCACAGAAATTATTTCTTACATAATCAGTAATATTAAAAAAATAAGGTGATTTGGTTGGTTCTATAAGATATTTTCCCCCTCTAACATCAATAAATCTTTCAAAGTTTTCTCCTGGGACTCTTGACAGCACTTGCAAACCCACTGTAGACAAATTTTTGAAGTTAGCTTTATGCTTTACTGCAGGGTCCTCCAGCAGATTGTCTCTTCATGCTGTTGGTTTTTTCCTTCACACTTATTTGATTCTTCCCAGTTGTTCACTAAAGAACAACTTCAGTGTTTTGTTCAAATACCCGTTGACATTTCAATTTACCTCTGATTTGTTTTCTGTGGTGCATTTTGATTAATATTTCTCACATTTAGAAACAAACATTTGGAATTAAACTCATAGTTATTAGAGGTTTATACAAATTTATTGAAACTATTGCATGTAGATATACTATAAGTATATGCTGTGTGCTACTGCTTTGTGAAGACCAAGCATCATTTTGTTTTCAGGTATGGAGATAAGCTTGATAATGAAATATGTCTCTGTAACATTGGTAGTATTTCTCATAGATCAGACATGGTCATAGGTTTTGAGGCAAAACCAAATATTATGAAGCTGAAGTTTGCACTTTTTCTTAACTTGTTGATGGTATAAAAATTCAATTTGCTTACCTATAGTTCAATAATTACATTTTGTCCCTACAATGTTCTTGAACACAATATAAGTGATAACAATTATGTTTTATTAAAAATGTTTGTGAGAAAAAATATTCAAAGCATATAAGTGTTAAGTTATTCTACACAAGCATTCTTTTGTCTTACTAGGGATGGAACTCACAGTCTTGTACTGGAAAGACATTCCACTTCTGAGTTACATCCTTACTCTTTAAGACAATTGATTTGAAGAAAACAATATTTATAATTACTCTAAGATGACAATGTTTGGTTCAAGTTTCAGGAGAAGCTGGGATTAGAGGTGTATGATGCTGTGTCTATTTTTACAAATTAAAAGAAAGTATATATCTTTGATTTTTTTCACTGATAGTTAATTGTATATGCTGAGTGGACAAGGAGGCTAATAGCTGGCAAAACATTATTTTTGGCTGTGGTATGCCTCTGGTAGTGTTATGCCTCTGACTTATTTCAGAATGAGATTAAGTATTTGAGTTAATAGACTGAGAGAGAAGAACCACCTTATCAATGTGAGTAGATATTTTTCTCCATTGAAAACCTGAGTGAAACTCAAGAGTGGAGAATAGTGAATTTGGGTTTTTTTTAAATTAAAATATACAGATTCTGGTACCGTTGATTATCAGAAGGAATTTTAAACATATGTTAGAGACATTCTATATTATTCATTTAATTTTTAGTAGTCAACACTGTCATTATATTTTACCTATATATATCATTAAGTTTCATTGCATTATTTCTCCTTAGGTAGTGTATTTTTCTGTCTGAAATTAATCTTTTAAAATTTGTTCAACATACTGTATAGAACCAGAATTGTATTGGTTTTTCTTCATTCCTTCATTACCATTTTATATAAATAAAAATTGCAGGTTGGGAGTTATTCCACATTAGCATTTAAGGATAGTCACATTTAGAGAACAAAGCAGAAATATTATAAGAATGAAAAAAATAAAATCAATTTGATGAAATTATTACAAATGCAAAAGGTATCAAAAGCCTTACAATTTCACAATATAGTAAGGGTTTCAATGTCATTTGTTAATTAATCAAGAAAGCAAGCCTTTATAATTTTTGAGGAGTCATGGATACCTTCTTGCATGATGAATTGTTAAGTAATTTGGAGTAATTGGCTGATGCAACTAGAAATCCTGAGGAACATAAGGCACAACATTTCTGCTTAAAATTCATGGTAAAGGGGCAACAGGTAGAACAGGCTCATCCCTTACTTCAGTGATGAGTCCTGAACACAGACCCCGCTTGTTCTTATGTGTTCCTTTATATGAAAGGCTTAGCTTTGCAATCATTCTCACTCTCTGACCATGTTCCTATTTCCTTCATAACTTCTGCTGGAGTTTCCATGTATTGCCTGTCCATTTTCCAATCTGTTTCAATATCCTTATTTCTATTCTTCCCACATTTTTACGTTTTAAGTACTAACTGCATATTGCATATAAATTCAATGTGAATTACTATTTTCTATAAATAATGTATACTTTCAATAAATTTTATTTATAGATTAATTTATTTATCCTTTAAAGTACTTTTGCTATTTTTTATTTTATTTTGATTTTATGTCTATATAACTCAATATGAATAACTTTTTAAAAAAATAATACTGATTTTCCTTCTTTTGTGTTCATTCATGTATATGTATTATCATGTTAATTAGTTATTTTAAGACTACTTGTTTCTGTTGGAAATTCTTTTCCTCTTAAAATTATACACAGATTTAAATATTGTACATTCCTTAGTTGTAACTAGGATTTTCATTGACAAGTTGGCTGTTGAGTCTTGTACAATATGAAAACTCTGCACATATCCAAGTTGCAGGGCTAAATAATTTATTTTCTGAAAATTCTGCCAGGACTCACAGATAAAAGAAAAGTTTCTGTGTATTTAATGGATTAGTGGATATAGCTTTTTTTTTGTCTGCATTTTACAAGTCCAATGTTTATCGGAATTCCTAGGCTCTTGGATCAATTCAGATGTCTCACCTTGCATGGGAATGAATCTCACATTCTGTGCTATATTATAACAAGCTCCATGACCTCATCCAAGCTATGTAGCACTGTGGTCCACTTTGGCCTCAGCAGGGATATTCTGATATTTAAATATTTAAATATCGAGAATATGTCATATAGTAATATGTCATACTCAACTATTTACTTCATCAAAAAGAAAAAAATCAGTCTTTCTCTGTATTTTAAATAGAATTGTGACTATCTTTCACCAAATAGTATCTTCAATAGCACTGTGTCACTTTTCTTCATATTTTCTATCATTTTTCCTAGGAAAGCATAACATAAATACTCAATGCAGATATGAATTTTTACCATAATAATTTAAATATTCTAATGATAACATTCTCTGTTTAATATTTATCTGTCGCATATCAAGTTATATAACTCTGCACATATATACACATATGAATGATTTATCCAAGGCAAAACACTGTATTCATTTTATTTGTTATTACCAATATACATGGCTATTAATAAAGAAGGTGCATACTGACTATTTGCACCCATTCTGCCATCAAATAATCATTTAATTCTGGTGCTATGCTAAATATTTCCCTAGCACTTAAAAGAATGAATGAATAAAAGAAAGCAAGGCTCTTCCTCATAATATTTTCTTTATATCATTGAGGAATAGAAGATGTTGTGTCAAGGAAAAGGCACATTTGGAAATGCCTGTATGATTCAGGCAAAAATGAGGGGGCTCTTCTTCCATGGTAGTAGAACTAAGACTCCAACCCTCTTTCTGACTCACCTAGACTGTTCTCACAATTCTCACTGGTGTCTGTATAAGCAGAGGTCAATGAGTAATGCTGAAGTCACTTGTTTCTTGATACTCTTCACAGATAAAAAGGTGGGGTGTCTTTGGATCACTGAAATGTACACCTGAAATGGATGAAAGTGAGCGTTCAGTTGTGTTAGATTATGACTCTGAAATCCTGAAAATACCTGCGAAAGAGTATGAGAAGTTACAATTGGTATGTTGTGCACACTTATTTTACTTTTGAAGTTTGACTTGATTGTAGAGACTGTAACTTGTAGTTTATTGGCTGATCGGTACTTTGTCAGCATCTTTCATTCAGTACTTGCCAGGAAACCCAGGATCTCTGTGGGCATACATTATGAGCACCACTCTGCTTTTTATGATTTTTAAATTCATTCATTCACTCTTTCAGCAAAAAAGTAGTTTGTGCATCAGCAGCACGCTGTTTGATAGGGAAACAAATGATTGGATGGTCACAGAACTACTGCTTTCCAGGGCTTACCAGTCTGTACCAGTCTTCCTTTAGAATATGTAACTAGTTGCTTTCTACAGCTTGACACAACCCTATTGGAAGAGATTTTAGTTGAGGAAATGCCTCCATCAGATGGACTTCTGGGAATATCTCTGGGGCACTTTTTTGATTGCACATTAAAGTAAGAAGGCCCTGGTACACTTGTGCAATATAAGAAAGGTAGCTGAGCCAAATGGAAAAGTAACCCAGCAGACAGTATTTCCCTAAGGTCTTATGTTCTGTTTCTGCCTCCAGGTTTTTGCCTCAAGCTTCTATCCAGGCTTCTCTAGATGATGCACTGTAGTGTGGGGGCTGAAATAACTACTCTCATCCTCAAGTTGCTTTTGGTTATTTTGTTTATCACAACAGAGAAACAAACAAAGACAGAATGGTTAACATGCTAATTCAGAATTGCACAAACTTCCAAATTCAAATCTGAATGAAAAGATATTTAAGCTTTCTTTACTCTGAGCATCAAATTGTGCTGCTTAGGACATTTCAATGTAAACTTGTATTTTTCTAGTCTAAACCAATATTGTTCCTGCCTTGACCTCCACACTCTTTTTAGAGGGTAGAAGAAACTTATCAATGAGGTTCGGAGGTACCTGTAGTCTTCTAGACAGATTCTAGTGTAGATCTAGGTCCTGCATGACTTGAAGGTCCAGCACTCATCCTGAAAGAAGAAGGACATCTCTCTTATTGCCTAGAATCTCAAAGAGTAAGAAATTTCCTATGATGTGGTAACCTCATAATCATGTGGCTTTCTCAGAATTCAACATATCCACAAATACCAGATAGTAGTATGTTTGAATTTCAGAATGTTTTGCTTAAAATATTTTTCTTATTTTGTTATTTTCTCTCATTAAAATGAATTATATAGCCCCCCCCACACAAACACACATGCACGCACACACACACACACACACATAAGCACCATTTGAGCCTTGTTTATAATATCTTTAAAACATGTTAATATTTATAGAAATTTAATACATTAGAGAACAAATTGAGTATTTTGGCAAACAAATATAAGTGAATTACAGTAAAACTATTCATCATAGTGATAGCCAATGTTACTCAAAATTATCTTAACTGTAAATAGTCATATAACTGTTACTTTTCTTTTTCTGACATTTTTTGGCTAGTTTTTGTTAGTTTTTAATTATCTTATTTTGAAATCTGACAAGGGCCTTCTTTTTTTTTTTCAGGAAAAAGTAAAACAAGAAAATGCACGCAAGTTGAAATTAATCCGCAAGTGTCCTTTTTATGAAACCTGGCCTACTTTATCCATATGGGAGCTAGTTTTGCTTACTAAATTCAAAGTTTTTCCTCCAGGTCATGGTGAGTTTAATTCAATTTTAGACTTGCTTCTCATGTAAAAGTCTATTATTTTATTTGCAATTCTTTATAGTTTTGATAAATTAATGAATATAAGTAATATATCTTCATATAGGCATTCTTTTACTTAATGAATTATTAACTATGAATTGGAGGTTTTAAAACTTCTCTTTTTAACTCAGAATAAACATGTTTTGGTTCTAGAGCAGTTTCAGTCTAAGCCTGCATTTTATATCTCTCCACATCTTCAACTCTCCACACTCATATGGCTACAAATTGAGAATTACAATAAGGCCCAACCCGCAAAGGTTAAGGGCAAGAAGTCTCTGTAGGGACTGTTTTCTCACTCTCTTGGTTAGTAAGTTCTTAACCAGCAAGTTTTCAATCAACTTCTGTGTTATATCTCACTAGTGAAAAAGTAGCAATTACAAGTTATCTATCACTTAGCAAAGCCTTGACAAAGCATTTCAGGTTCAGTTCTTCTAGCTTTTGTGATATTTCATAGAAATATAAAGGTAACTTTGATATGGGTAAAAAGGCTAAATATGAAATTCACTTGTAACTCACATTTACTTTCTGCACATTGCCTGTAGTTCACACACCATGTGTACTTGTATTCTGATTGTGATCTATCATGGGAGGTCAGATGTGTAATTTTTTTTTACATGTAGCATTATGTTCAGTTAATAGTTTATAATTTTTGATGTAATATTTGCAATTACTAGAGGTGAAATATCAATAAGATAAACAAGAGACAAAAGCCTCCAATTTTGTAAGCTAATCTGGAGTGCATGTACAGGCCTCTTAGAGTATGTGTACATGAAAGCATAGACAATATTGAGTCTTTTATATCATTTATTAACCTATGAGAACCAAGTAAAGAAGAGAGGACAATGAAGGTAGACTTATGTAACTGTGGGTAAGAGTTTTTGTATTTAGTAAGGAGTCTCTTTACCCCAAGATATTCAGTCATGAGCAGCAGGATGAGCAGTGAGACCTGGCACTTTTCTCCTCTCAAACACTGGTGGCATAAATTCTTGAACTACCAAAGTATAAGAAACCTTTGAAGAAGTACTGCTTTCCAAATCCTGCAGAGTTGTCCTGGCAGAGAGGTTAATTTCAAATTAGGAATGAAATTAAAGCTCCCACAAGTTTGATTCTGAGTTATAAATCTTAAAACATAGCTAAGATATCCTTTTGAGGAATAGGTAATAGAAAAGCGAGTTTCAGTTTAGTATGGTGCAAATGTTCGTGGTGGTGTATTGTGGAAGAAAAAGTTAGAATCAGAATGAAAAGTTTAAGGATTCAGACCACAGAAAGACTCTAATAAGCCACCCATATTTAGTACATTTCTTTCAGTGTTCATATTTAAAATATCATTTGTTTTCTTTTTTTCTTGGATATTTTCTTTATTTACATTTCAAATATTTTCCCCTTTCCTCTCCCAGAAGCCCTTATCCCATCTCCCCTTACCTGCCCATTCACCCAGCCATCCACCCGCCCACTCCCCATCTTCCTGCCCTAGCATTCCCCTATACTGGGACATTGAACACACAGGCCTAAGGGCCTCTCCTCCAACTGATATCCAACAAGGACATCCTCTGCTACATATGTGGCCAGAACCATGGTCCCTCCATATGTATTCTTTGGTTGGTGGTCCAGTCCCCAGGAGCTCCGAGGGGTCTTGTAAGTTGACACTGTTGCTCCCCCATGGGGCTGCAAAGCCACTCAACTCCTTCAGTCCCTTCTCCAACTCCACTGTCAGGAACCCCATGCTCAGTCTAATGGTTGGATATGAGCAAGCATCTCTGTATTTGTCAGGCTCTGGCAGAGTCTCTCAGGAGAAAGCCATATCAGGTTCCTGTCAGCATGAACTTCTTGGCATCCACAATAGATTCCAGGTTTGGCGAATGTATATGGGATGCCCCAGGTAGGGCCCTCTCTGGATGGCATTTTATTCAGTCTACTCCACACTTTGTCTCCATATTTCCTCCTGTGAGTAGTTTGTTCCCCCTTCTAAGAAGCACTGAAACATCTACACTTTGGTCTTCCTTCTTTTTGGGCATCGTGTAGTCTGAATTGTATCTTGTTTATTCCGAACTTTTGGGCTAATATCCACTTATCATGCCATGTGCGTTCTTTTGTGACTGAGTTACCTCACTCAGGAGGATATTTTCAAGTTCCATCCATTTGCCTGTGAATTTCATCAAGTCATTGTTTTTAATAACTGAGTAAATGTACCACATTTTCTGTATCCATTCCTCTGTTGACGGATACCTGGGCTGTTTTCAGCTTCTGGCTATTATAAATAAGGCTGCTATGATCATAGTGGAGCATGTGTCCTTATTATATGTTGGAGTACTTTCTGGGTATATGACCAGGAGTGGTATAGCTGGATCCTCAGGCATTACAATGTTCAATTTTCTGAGGGTTGTCTCCCTTTGTGATTTTTTTTTTTATTGTTTCTATTTCCATTTTTAGATCCTGGATGGTTTGGTTCAATTCCTTCACCTGTTTGGTTGTATTTTCTTATAATTCTTTAAGGGATTTTTGTGTTTCCTCTTTAAGGGCTTCTACCTGTTTACCTGTATTCTCCTGTATTTCTTTATGTCATTTTTAATGTCCTCTATCATCATCATGATATGTGACTTTAAATCAGAGTCTTGCTTTTCTGGTGTGTTGGAGTATCCAGGGAGAACTGGATTCTGACGATACCAAGTAGCCTTGGCTTCTGGTGCTTATGTTCTTGTGCCTGCTTCTTGTCATCCAGTTATCTCTGGTGTTAGTTGGTCTTGCTGTCTCTAATTGTGGCTTGCCCATCCTGCAAGTCTGTGTGTCAGAACTCCTGGCAGACTAGTTCTCTCTGGGAGGAATTTGGGTATGGAAATCTATGTCACATGTTCAGCTCTGTGGTACAGATGGAAACCAGAAGGATCCTGTTCCTGGCTGTTCCTTGGTTCCTGTGTCTCAATGTCTCTATTCAGGTCCCTCTTGGGCCAGGAATTTGAGCAGAAATCGTAGTCTTACTTCTGCTCATAGGCATGTAGGTACTCCTGGGAGACCACCTCTCTCACAGTGGTATTTGGGTACAGGGATCTGTGGCACAGGATCAGCTCTGGGAGCAAGCATACACCAGAAGGGGCCCCAATAGCATTTATTAAAACAGAGTATTTAAACCATACTGGATAAATATTAAATATATATTGCTCATGAAAGCTAAATATTAATAATATTGAAAGGGCAATAAGTCCTAAACACTAAACTATCAGCCTGGGAAATGATAAACAATATTGATTTGTTCAAAAAATATTTTAGTAACAGGTGTGAATACTCACGTTTCATTAATGTACACATGAAAATAACATAATCAATTTATAAAAGTAAAAGTTTACCTTTTCAAATCTCAGTATATTTATTACTGAGAAATACTTAATAAATATGGTTATTTTGGATTTATCATAGATTTCCTAGTTTACATCAGATGTGTTAAATATTTCTTTCAGAGGACAGTATTATATATATATATATGTAGATAATAATTAAGCTGTATAGAATTATGTGAACAAAATATTCTGAATCTGAAGGAGTCATCTATTCTATGACTTAAATACATTGTTATTATTAATAATGTTTCTCAAACTAAAAATGGATCCAAAATACTTAAAGAGCTAAATACATTAAAGAACTAAAAATATACTTGACACAACATGTTTCATATATTTGGATATCTGAAATGTAATGATATTTGTTATACTATCTTCTGTGTTAGATACTTTGCTATATTGAATAAGTAAAAAATAAAACTCTGTTATTATATTGAATATTAAAAATAACACATAGTCTTATTACTAACCATATAAAAGTTAGGGCATACATGTACAGAAATTTAGACAAGATT
>JADRCC010480978.1:0-12238 GCA_019843855.1 Hylomyscus alleni
CCAATTTTGACAAAGAAGTTGAACGTTACTACAAAACAGGGCAGTATTTAAATAGATTGGTTATATTTCAGTACATCCAAGTGATTACTACAGTTAGTGTATAATCTTACAGATTTATTTAATATTTAAACAATTTCCTCTGAGAAAATAGTCATTATTAAATATGAGGAAACTAATATACAGAGAGTTTAAAACAGAAAATATGTAGTGTTGCCAGGAGGATTAACAGATTTCTTCCAAATTCACCAAATCTGACCCATGACTTTGAGCTTGTCCAATACTGATTATTTCAAAGTTGTCCTAAACCTAGGACTCTGGGTCTCATTTGTCTCACATCTTTTCCATGAAGAAGAAATCTGCTTGCTCAGACTACACTTTCCTACTATAAAAACAATACTCTCACAGGAGACTCAAAAATACTGAAGACTCTGTTCTGAGTCTCCATAAACTATGTGCTGCTTGCTCCACTGATTTTAATGTTTCTCTTGCAAAAAGGACTAGTACTGAACCACTTCTTAGAATATTATTTGGTATAAGCAAGGGCAAAGCATTATTCTCAAAAAACAAATTAGAAAATGTGAGAAAAAAAACTTAGTTTTATGTGGTAGGAATGCATTTCTGCAGCCCAAACATGTCTGACACGGTTCTTGAAAGCAAGACAATGTGTATATGTGTGCAGATATTCATGCCCAAATGGAGGACATGAATATGGAGATCATAGGAATCCTGCATGTGTCCTGTCTCAGATACTACCAATGTTTTTGTTTTGTTTTGTTTTGTTTTATTTTCCCATAATATTTCTAAGTTGCCTAGTATTCACTAAGTAGTTGGGTGTGTTTCTGTCTCCCAACCTCTCTAATTATCAGTGTGTATGATTATACCCAGGTTATATTTATTTTACATGTTTTGTGGGTATTGAACAAATATCTTATTCCTTACATAGACAGTACTTTCCTGACTGAACTATCTCCAAAAATATATAGGAAGAGAAAATTGATAACTATCAAACTCACCTCAAGAATAAATTTTATTTTCAATCAAATACTTGAAAATTATTGTGAAAATGTCATGGAGATTACTACCTCTGTGCAATGTCTATAATGCCTTTATTATGATTAGTTAGTCTAAAGCAACTATTTTGCCAGCTTAATACATTCATCTATTAGTTTTTATCAATCTGAGCTGTAACTCTTTTGTACATTTTCCCTGTGTATAAAGATGTTCCTATGTAAAGGAATATCCTACTTTGTAATAATTTTAAACTATTATACAAGTGAGTCATAACTCAGTTCAATAGGAGTCAAATGTTAATCTCCATATTTTAAAAATTAAAATATTCATACAAGAGTTATTCAATATAAGAAAATAAAATATTATTCTTCAGTATTCTATCAAACATTTCAGTAAAATGATAACTTAAATGTCTGATAGAACTATGAAGATTAAGCTGTTAAAGCAAGCCTTAGTGACTATGCACAAGGTCTAGAAGCAGTGACTGATCATCTGTCTTTCAAGTTAGTCATTTAAGGAAATGAAGTACCTCATCCCTGATAATTAAGATATCAAGCATTGTGGAGAGATATAAACTTCAAAGAACTCAAATTGAATGAACACTCTCTAACTTGACTGTAAAAGATTCTAGAAAGTAAAAAAAAAAGAAAGAAAGAAAGAAAAGGAAAGAAGAAAAGAGAAAAAGTAATTAATTAATTAACCAGGTGCCCCTCATAGCCTATTACTGAGTACACATGGTGTTGGGCACTACAAATGATGTACAATGGCAGCTATATCCTATTCTATCTCCTGAATTACTGTAAGAATGGCCCCAAAACTAATAATAGTATCATATGAAAAATAATTCAATGATCCTAAGTGAAAGAATGTGAGAAAGGATGGATTCTGAAGGAACATAGGAGATTCTTGCATGAACGTAAAACATCATGACATCTGCCTTCCTAGAGAAAAAACAAGTTGGAGAGAAATAGAGGATCAATCCAGAAAATAGTACTATAGGTTGAGTGAACAAAATGTCAAGAGCCGTGGATCATTTCACACATATTTAGATTTGTTCTGAGATGGGAAAGTTTGGTGCATTTGAAAGTCATTGCAGTGTTTATTTTAAGTTTATTTCATAGCTTCGTAATATTGTCTTCTGGCAATGTAAGCCTGCAAGCCAGGATGCCGGTCTCAGACAAGAACAGATTCCAGAGAGGATGTAAGGATCAAGCAAGAAGGCTAAGTTAGACAACAAAATGGGATACTTTGCAACATTGGCAGACTAGAAATTAGAAATTTTCTTTATGTATATAGATTCAAAAACATTCATTTTTTCAAGATATACAGATCATACCATCTTGTCCTGGGCATATATTTTTAGTATGCCCCGGGTTATAGGTTAAACACAGGTAGAAAGATTTTTATTAACCTCAATCCTATATTCTTATTTCTATAATTCTACAAATCATTTTAGCTTAAGCAAGCAAGCAAACACAAATCATCCTGTTCTCAGACTGGCAGCACTTTGCAATTACAATATGCTGACATGAAGACTAGAGAGTATCCAAGTCAGTCCAGGTGGACCATCCTGCTTTAAGCAGTATATTATTAACGTCTAATGGTCAATCATATCACTCTAAAATTAGCCTAGGGATCACTGTAGCTTTTATTTGTATTTCTAATCTTATAAGAATGTATCAAGTAAAATAATTCTTTTGTTTCTAAATTAATTGACATTACAGCAATCTAGAGTAAACTAATATTACCAGGAATAACAAATCATAATATCTTATTCGTCTTACACTGTTTTACATCATTCTTACACCATCTGCACATGCTATTATGCTATATTAGTCATGCTAGCTTTTGTTGCTCAGTCAGTTCTTACTAGGGTCTTAATATGTAAGACTTCAAAGAACTTCAAAGAAATTCTAAGTATACTTGTAAAAGGTGTTTTGTGCTCAGATCTGTTGTCATTTCCCCATCCCATTGAATCTTATCACACTCCTCTGAATTTATAGTACTCTATTTTGTTTCATGAATTTGTGTATTAGCAGATGACAATCTCCAAGTCACAGAGAATACTTCCCAGTAGGTTCACTTGAGTTCACTTCCTTGAAATCAGGTGGTAATATATTGAGGACTTTCTCAGGAAATTACAGAAAAAAAATTTTTTCAGAGTAGACATGACTGAATCATGATGCTAATAGCCCTCCCTAAAGACTGAAAGTTAAAATAAAGGACACAAAGTCAACCATTGCAGCATGTGGCTCAGTTATGCTGGTTCATTGTAAAAGAGCTGTGAAGGCTTCATGACACTCAGCATTTTCCTAGGAAATGGCTGTACTAACTGCATAACACAAAGTGAGTCATTTCTTTAAGATTTCTTTTAAAAAATATTTAGAGGTGCATAACATAGAAAATTAGAACACCTAGCCTGTAATTCAACATGTTATATGCATGTGCTTCTTAGACAATGCTTAAGAATAATATTTCACAAGGTCAAGAACAAAATTAATTTATATTTATAATTAAAAAGTGTATGGGTTAGTATATCCTTTTTTGGTCGTGTGTGTTGCATTTCTAATTGAGATTTGTACAGATGAAACCAACCTATGTGAATTAGTAAAATCCAATATTTGGAAAAATAAAGATTAATATAGAATAAAAAAACTTACTTAAAGCACTTGAGATTTAAAATTCTATCATGGATATTTTTCTTGCTAAAAGAAATGAAGCCTGGTGTTTTTAGAACAGGAAGTATGAATTCCAAACTACTCAACAAAGCTGCAAATCTCTTCTATTTTATCAGTAAAATATGTTTAACAGGATGAGAGAGCTAGGATGACAGACATTTTAGTGGATTATATCTTGCTTAGGTCACATGTGTGGCTTCCTGCTAATAATAAGGTAACTGGCTGTCGCTTTTTGGTTCTCTGTTACTATTATCTCTTCACATTAGGAAAATAAAAGCATGATTTTCACCTAGTCAGAACTCCATGTTCTACCACCTTTCAGAAGACAGGTATAAAGATGCTCTGTAAGACAGGTACACATGGAAATTGCTTTCAATATTCAACTGTTGATAAGAGATCAGAAAGAGAAATTCAGGTATCCTCTAGTTCCTGAAACTGCCTCTATTCTCAAGACTAATTCAGCCAATCATCAAGTGAATATAAAACCTTCTTAAGCCATTTTCATTTTCAGAACAGTCTGTTATCCTTGAGTTATACATAAAACATTGATTCAATAAGAATCCTTGGTTTTGACGAGATTTTGCCAAAATAATAGGTCCTAATTATATCAAGAGTTCTAAACAACTTCTATGGGTTTCCTTCATTCAATGAGACACTTAATGCTTTTCCCTCATACTCCACATATTAGCATTTAGACCATAATTAGCATTTCCATTGCATAAATAGAAGGAAAGTAAAATTGAAAAAAATAAATGTATATAATTATGTTCTATTTATCCCAGTAAATAAAACTGATACAACATATCAGAAAAAAACTAACAAATCAGAAAAAGAATAGAGTTGTCAGAATTAGACAAATATTATTTTTAAATGTTCTTTCATTTTTGAAATTATAATATATGTACATCATTTCTGTCTTCCAATTATTGTTTCAAACTCTCTAATACAAACTCCTTTTGCTCTGTTCTACAACTACTTATTCTATGTTTTTACATGACATGTAATATGTTAGTTACTATATTAATAAAAGAATATAAAACATGAACAATCGTACATTTTGAAAAGCATGACACTTAGCATATATGTGTCTTTAGGGAGAGAATTTATGTAGGGAAGATGATAAAATTGAATTTATTACTGATTTATTGAGCCTGGTCTAAAAGAACTGGTAAGCTAGACATGCAGTTTTATTATATAAAGGGAGTGCATTGTTGACTATATCAAGGCTTTTCTTTTTAAAATACTTATTCTTTCTTTTTTAGGTAGACCATAAATCTCAGTATTCAATGTGTCACTTTATGTATCTATAGAATCACTATATATATATATATATATATATATATATATATGTGTGTGTGTGTGTGTGTGTATGTGTACATATATACATGTACATATACACACATGTTTACATATATGTATTTATATGTATGTATATGATATATTACACATAAATAGAATCCCTATATACATTCCATACATATATATGTGTGTATATTTATATATAAATTCATTTCATATGAATATAGGGAGTGCATAAGAAAAATAATGAGGAAGACATATTGTTCAAATTTCAAGTCCCAGTACTCAATGGGGATGACTTTAGCCAAAATGCACAGAGAAGGAGGAAACAAAACCTGTAAAGACCACCTCCAGCAGATAGGCACGGCCCCGGTAGAGGGATGGAGCCACCCACTCATTTCAAAGTTTTTAGCCTAAAAATGTTCTTGTCCAAAGGAAGAAAAGGGAGGGACAGAACATGGAGCAGAAACAGAAGCAAGGACCATCTGGGCACTGCTCCACGTGGGGATCCATCCTGTTTGCAGACACCAAAGGACCATCTGGGCACTGCTCCACGTGGGGATCCATTCTGTTTGCAGACACCAAACCCTACACTGTTGCTATTTCCAAGAGGTGTTTCCTGACAGGAACCTGGTGTGGCTGTCCCTTGGGAGGTCTGGCCAGAAACTGCAGATGTGGATGCTTGAAACTGCAGGACCCCATTGGGGAGCAGGTGGAAGCCCTAGAGGAGCAGAAGGGGGATTGCTACCCCATAGGAAGAACAACATAGGCTGGCCGGACGACTCAGTGCTCCCAGAGACTAGATGGCCAATCAAGGAGTGTACAGGGAGAGATCCCTGACTCCAGATGCATAATGTAGCAGAGGATGTCTTTGCCTGACAGCAACGTGAGGCAAGGCCTTTGGTCATGTGAAGGTTTGATGCCCTGGTGTAGGGGGACGCTGAAGTGGTGGGGTGGGAGAATATGGGTAGGTGGGGGAGTACCCTCATGGACACAAAGGGGAGGTGAAGATGTTGGATGTGAGAAGGGGGGGCTTGTGGAAGGGTAACTAGGAAGTGGGATATCATTTGAGATGTAAACGAATGGAATGATCAATAAAAAAATTTAAAAAGTTTGAGACCCAAAAGTTAAATTCATTCTTTACAAATTTACATAAATTGCATGAAAATACTGTAGAACTATACATATATTTAAGCTGCATCAATTTGAGAAAGGTCCTTTAGCCTTAGTCATTGCGTTTCTTAAGTCAGAGAATAAAAATTTATAAAAGAAGATCATTTTACTGAATGGCCTTTCATCATAATTGGCATACATTTTTCATCCCTTAAATATGAATTTACCTCTGTACAATGGCTACACAGTGTGAGAAAAAATGCCATGTGTTTCTAGAAATTTCCAAGAAGATGTCCTATATATGTTAGGGAAAAGAACAGCTTCCTGGTGCAGTGACCTAAATGCTGCATGTTACATAACAAAATGATTGAAATGCATGTCATCCACATTAACTTACAAGGGAGTAAGGAAATGTGTCCAGTATAGAAGGAGTGGCAGTTCAGAGAGAGGGTGGATAACATGATGGCTTCAGTCTTCAGATCAATGGACATCCATTGCAGGCATTCTGGTAATGGAGGATAAAGAGTGGATTTGGGTTTTGTAATAACGCTAGAGGACTGTAAAGAAGTATGTTAGCCACCTACTGAGTGGTGCAGAAGAGAAACATTATTTACTCGGTTTCAGATAGTTTTTCAATGAGACATCTAATTGCAATGCGTTTCTGTACATATTTTTTGATACCAAAGGAACTCATACTCTGGACTGTAATAAGCATTAGAGAGGCACTAGAGAAGACATTACAACATGTTAAAACAAGGAAACAGCACTTACTTAGAACATGAAAATGAACCTCATCCATTGTGTATTGCAGGCATTCATTTCCTATCTGAGAGCTTAAAAATCTCTTGGGAAAAACAGGCAAGCAGCAATTACAAACTGTTCTTTGCCTTGATATTGTTCCCTTCACATTAAGCACAAATATTCCAAGCCACAAACAAGAGCTATGGAAATCTCATCGTTGTATAACTTCTTAATCTATCCAGGGGTCACATAAAATATTCATTATGTTGCAGGCAGGAAAGTTTTCAATATCACTTGATTTTTGCTTTCTTTGTTTTTCTTTTCACAAAGATCAGGTTCAGTTCCACAGTATCTTCAATATTCATATATTTAACATATGTTTAATGAATATGGACCATTAGCATGAAAGGACTGTATTTCTAAAGCATTATGCAGTAAACCATGATGCTCTCTGGTTTACTTATTTCTTTGAACACTACTGATATCGTGGGTTGTTTTAAAAACAATATTTCAGAGAACAGAGTTAATGGAGCTTAACTCCTTTACATTGGTAAGATTAAACAATGAAAGTGTTTAATCAGATGAAGATTCCCTTTCTGTTTATGAAGACCTTTTTTATTCTAGCAATATAAACAAAGAGAAGAAGTGTTTGCACAGAACACTAATAAGGTTAAATGACAATATTTCCTAAAGTAAGTAACTACTACAGAGAAACTCCAGTAACTTGTCAAAATTATACTTTCATCATTTACTTTCAAAAATACCAAGGCCTACGAATGTATTCAGTGACCCGAGTCATTCTGTGTGAACACTGTGAACAGATGCACTTGGATCACAAGATGTCACGCTTTCAGATTTAGGATTTTCCCTGTGCTGTCTACTGTTCTAGTTTTCTAGTATGTGAAGCCTGATGATCTGCTAGTGTTCACAGGTATTCCTTTTATAACGGTAGGTTTCAGTTTTCACACACAGGAGAAATAAAAAGGGATGAAGTATTGCTTTAACTTAACCAGAGTGAACAAAGAATTGTCTCTTATCAGAAGAATAGACATCCACTAAAGCTAAAATAAAGACATGTGCAAACACCTCCACACACTTCCATACACATACACATATACATATGTGTAGGTGTTAGGAAAAATTCGTTAAAGATTTCCTGAAATACTGATTTCCTGGTTATTATTCTGTTAAGTAATTTATAAAATGAATTACTTTATTTCAAACTTGCAAGAGCAAAGATTATAAAAGGCACATATAGAGTCTCGGGTTAGGACACTATAGGTATTATCACTTTGCTCTCACGTTAGCCTCTTTACCATATTACATACTCACTTTAAAAAAAAACATTAATTGCCTCTTAAAATAGTATTTCTTTCTTTCTTTTCTGTTTCATTTTCTTTTTCATTCTCCCTTTTCCTCTCCCTTGCCCTCCAAGTCTCTCTCTCCTTCTGCCTCCCCCATACTCCCCCATCTTGGTTTGGTTTAGATAAAAATGTTACATTATGTAGCTATCCCTGTTCTGTCCTGAAACTCACTATGTAGACTAAACTGGCCTCAACCTCACAGAGACCCTCCTGCCTCTTTCTCCCAAGTGATGGGATAAAAGGATTGTGTTGCCATGCCTATCCAAAAATAACATTTCTAAGGAATGTAAGATTAAAATCTATTCCTGGCACTAACAATGATAAAAAGAGTATAACATTTAAAAAGAGAGAACATTTGAACTCAAAGGACACAATTGATATGAAAATTATGATGCTTCTTCAATAGGTCTTATTTACTTTTAAATAACAGAAAGCATAATATTTGATGCTCAATTTATGAAAGAAAATATAAATAATTTATTACCACCAATATGATACATGAGAAAAATAAGTATAATAACTGTTCTGAATACATACTTTATGTTGATATCACATAACTCTAATGAATGTTTTCTCATTTATTCTGAGAATATGTAGGTAAATAACAAGGGTTTTGAAATGTATATGTGTTAGTTATGATAGTAATACTATTTGTTTAACTTATGTTTTCTATGTGTTTATTGCATGTCAGTTATCATGAGTTTCATATTCTCCAAAACTTTTATTTAAGTTTCAAAATGAATAAAGAAACTCCAAACACATGTTTCATTCCCTTGAATTATTATTTTTTATTTCTCCCTTGTATATCCTATCTAGGCTCTTTGCTTCACATGCAAACTAAGAAACCTATGCATGAATCCCAGTTCACTCATAGATAATAAATGCATGTCAAAATATTAGAAGGTAGAACACCTAATTATTTATTTACCTATTCAATGTATAAAGATGCTAATTAATTACATTAACTCTTTCTCATTGTATCCTTTGGGCTGACATAGTAAAATAAATAGAAGTTGCTAGCTTATTCAATTTAGAGCAAGCTGCTTTCATGCTATCAATCATTCTGCACATTGAGGACAAAAGTCGCACTTCCAATGACTTTAATAAAGAAACACATGTGAGTACATAATGAAATAAATTTCTGTATGGCATAGTCTATAAGATTCACTTTTTCTTCTCATTTTGCTAAGTTGTCTTATAGCTAAAAATAAATGAGGTCAAAAATGTGAACCCTGTCTTACTGCTGATTCCAGTGAGTAGTTGAAAACTTCTTGTGTTATTTTGTCTTTAAACTTCACAAGCACATATTCTGTACTTGTTTCTTTCATGCCCCATTTACCATTATTATTAGGTTTCAATACACATTTTATTCCTCTGCTTTATTTGACAAAAATGCTTAGCAACTCACATAATAATATAAAGTCATTTTCAGTGCAGAGGAAGATGTTTTCCACCAGAATGTTAAGTGCCTGTTTTAGCCCTGGAACATATTGATCACAGGATGTTACTGCATTTACCCCAGTCATTGTTTCTAGGTGTGGTTGAAGATGTAGGGATGAGTTTGTATGCACATGCACAAACACACACACATATACACATTCACACACAGACACACACATGTCACTTGAAGACACACACACAGAGAGAGAGCAAGAGAGAGAGAGAGAGAGAGAGAGAGAGAGAGAGAGAGAGAGAGAGAGAGAGAGAGAGAGAGAGAGAGAGAGACTTTAAACAAAGTCTGGCATAAGGTAATTTTGTTGTACTTGCGATACTAATTCCTATAACATTGAGTGTATCACTCTCGACAATGTTAGAATTTGCTTCCTTTTACTGTATATTTTTGATACACATCTCATCTCTTCCAATACCCTTGAATAAGTTCATTACATTCTTCTTATTCTGCTTTATTATCTGCATACAGTTTTATTTCAATATAAATAATTAATAAATTGTCTTCACACTTGTTTACCTCTCCAGACATTCATGTCTCCATAAATTTAATAAAATTTTCGTTTTATAAATTATATATTAAGTTGACCAAATTTTCCAGAAGTTTATAGAACCCAAGTCTAGTAGTAGTATTGTTATGCAAAGCTATCATTTTTCCTTGTTGTAGAAGTTACTATGTTCTTTATGCATCTCAAAATTTTCTTTACCATGCTTCAAAAAACAAGATAGAAATCCTTCCCGTGTTACATTTATATTTCAAGAATTCAAAATGAATCTCATTATAGAACCTTATGTGCAAGAAACCTATAATCAACTAGTAACTATTGATCATGGAACCACTTAAAATGTTTATTATTGGAGTAATACCTTACCTACGGCAGGTATATTAAAATCATTATTAAATGAGTGAAGTATCTTATTATTTAAAATTTGTATGAAGTTATACATCCTGTTATGTGTTATTGCTCAACACCAAAAGTAAATAGTAAATTATACTGATGTACTGTTCTTCTATACAGAGGACAAAGTTTGCATTAGATGTAACAGGAGCATTTATTTAATCTCAGATTTCTGATCACTTATATATTTTACTTTTCTTTGAAAACTACTATTATTGCCTCAGTCTGCAAGTGTTGCTTTACTAACTCCAAAGGATATCTTCATTTTATTATTATCTTTAATTAAAATATGTTTATTTTGTATATAATATATCACAAATGCTTTCATATAATGTACCACAAATTTTTTCTCCCCTTACACCCAGCAGTTCTCCTTACAAAGCCTCCAATCTGGATCCAGCTTGTTACTGTGACCAGGAAACAGGCATACTACTGTACACTTCCACTTCTCCTTCAGCTCAGTCAAATTAAGTCCTCTAGTATCAACCCAGGCTGGGCAGCAGAATACCTGTTTCAGACTCCTTTTCCCCCACCAAGAACTCTACTGGATTACACAGATCTCCCACCCCCAAGCCACTCTTTTATACCAACCCCTGATCCAGCAGGCCATCCCTGGGAATTCACAAGCCATTTTGACCAAGGAAAGAGGTAGGTTAATAATAAATATTAACCTCTCTCTCCATTCCAGTCTCACTACAAGTAGCAGACATTTTGCTTTCTCCTCTGCACTCCCTGTCACCAGTCCTTTTATTTAGTTTCTCATTCAGTCATGCCACAACATTGTGTGGCTGGTGGTATAGGTCACTGAACAGAATTCTCAAACCAAAAACTGGTGAGCTCTTCAGCAATTCATTCCTTTTTGCCATTTTTTTTTCATTTTAAGAGTTTACTAGCCATTGGACATAGTGGGGGATTTGTGATTGTGTTAATTGATGGAGAAATATTAGCACACTGTGGTTGGCATCATTCTCTGGATGGACTCTTGGGCTGAGAAGAGCACATACACTCATCTATGTCTGACTTCTGAATTTACCCGGGGTATGACTGAGTGCTTCATATTGCTGCTAGGATGGGATGTACCCTGAAATCTGAGCTGAATTTACTCGAGTTCTTTTTGAATAAGAACCTCAGAGGAAAGCTACACTGAGAGCTTTTGTCATGCAGCCTTTCTCATAACTTTCCAGCATTTAAAATTTGTCTTCTCACTGAAACATTTTTCAAGCATATTAAATTTCTTGTCTGTCATTGGTTTTCATTAAATAAAAATCTAAAAATTTTTTCTTTCCTTTGTTTGGACTTATAGCACTCAGTGTTGACAGAACATTTAAACACTTTTGGCATTAGTTCATAAATGCTTAAATGAAATACTATGTTACCTCCTATTGTATTAGAAGCCAGCTCTCAAGGAAACTCTGCCCAGTCCTGGGAATTCTGCCTCTTTCCTCCTGTCCTGAATTCACTTTCAAGTTGGCCCACAGCTTAATAAACTGCTTATGAAAACTTTTGTTGCTTTTATTTTCAAAATTATGCCAAAATCATGACAGCTTTGTGAATCTTGTTCTTGCAATTATACATGCTTTTAAAACTCATTGCAGGTTTAGAGCGATGGTTTATGGCTTACGAGTATTTGCTCTTTCAGAGGACTCAGGTTCAGCTCAATGCTCAGCACCTACTTCATGGCTTA
>JADRCC010480990.1:0-15382 GCA_019843855.1 Hylomyscus alleni
AAAAGGAGATAGATGGAGAGGGAGACAGAGAGAGTGATTGATTTGATGAAAGGTTAGCAGAGAGATTCTCTACAAAAGTTCCTGGACCGCTGGAGCAATGAATGATGAAAGGTGCCCTAGCAAAGGGAATTGAGCGCGCATGGGCAGAGCAGTCTCTGCTGTGTCTTCCAGGCTGCTCCATTTCTCTCTGCGTTGCCCTGCACTGAGTAGGTCAGGTGGGGCCAACAGGCCAACTAGCCAGTGAGGAGTGCAATGCAGCTTCAGGCGGCATTTTGGGAGAGCAGACCTCTTCCCAAGTGTTAAGCTTTTAGAACAAAAGGCTCAGACAGACAGTGGAGTAGATCTTTCATGCCTTTTACTTCCCTGGATACTATAAATATATACAGTTTTGGGGGGTCATTCAGATTTTGACAGCAGTTATCTCTCATTGATTTGGGCTGAGAATCTTTATTTGAATGTAAGAGGACTTAGCCAATATTACACACCTCTCCTGCTGGGCCCGTTGTGGGTGGTTAGGGCTGAAATATGAGCCAACGTCTCAGGAGCTACCACTGAATTCCTGCCTTCCCTTGCTCCAAAGCAGTAGCTCTATTGGACACAGGCTGCCAGAACAGCCCATTGCCCCACAATCTCACACGCTGTGCTTTGATTTCCACTTCATCATGATTAAAATTCCTATATTGAATTACATACTGGATTCATTTGCTTGAAATATTGCTTCCATTCTTTTACTCTGAGGTGATCTACATACTTGATGTTAAAGTATGTTTCATGGATGCAGCAGAAGGATGAATCCTGCTATTTAATCCAGTTTGTTAGTCTGGGTCCTTTTGTTGGGAATTAAGACTATTAACATTGAGAGTTGTCACTGAGCAGTGTTTCTTCATTCCTGTTATTTTGTTGTTACACTGTGAGTCCCCTTTTCATTTGTTGGCCTGAATTCATTAATTCTTTGTGTTTTCTTGTGTGGTTACCCTCTACAGACTGAAGTTTCATTTTATCAACATCTATAAAACTGAACTAGATATTACTTACATTTGGTTTTAAGTAGAAAGTTTTGTTTTCTTTAGCTATTGTGGTTGACATGTTACTGTATATAGCAGTCTGAGGTATCATATGTCATCTCTTATGATTTGTAGAACATATGTTCCAAGCCTTCTGGCATTTAGAGTCTCAACTGAGAAGTTGGATGTAGACAGAATATGTTGGCAATTGTATAGATGTATTACTTGTCAATTAAAAAGTCTGTGATTTATGGCTAATGGTTTAGGCAAGTAATAGAATGTAGAATATCTGGAGGCAGAAAGATTTCTGGGATATGGCTAGGCACAGTAAGATAGGTCCAGAAAGATGTGGTAAGACAGATGCATGGTACCTGGGTACAGGTAACTAGCCACTTGGCAAAAATGTAGGTTAAAAGAATTGGGTTAACTCAATTACAATCTCCTCAGAGTAGAGCCTAGATATATGTGAAAGGTATTTTTGTATGCATATATATACATGTACATATTCAGATGTATATATATGATCTGAGTCTTACTTCTTGGAGCATGGTGCTGGGAGTAAAAACTAGGATTAACATTTACAGGTGGATGTTTTTACAATGGATCTACATTTATGTTATGTGGTATTTTTTCATTCTAGCTTTTAATATCCTTTCTTTGTTCTGTATATTTAGTGCTATGATTATTATGTGTCTTGGGGAAATTCTTTTTTGATTCTGTCCTATTTGGTGTACTGAATGTTTCTAGTAACTGGATAGATACCTCATTCTTTAGGCTCAGCCTAGTGAAAATTTTCTATGGTTTTCTGGAAACATATATTTGAGGAGAATATCAATTTCTAAATCTAGAATTACCAACTAAGAAATTCTTCAAGTATGAAGGTTTCAGAGGATCACAAATGAAAGGAGATTTAGAAGAGGCATATGACGGTCAAACATGAAAAGTTTGTATGACACAATAATCAATATAGCATACTAATGTAATGGCCATGAGCATATTTGAATTAGACTAATATTTTATACAGTAACAGAAATGTAATAAAGTATGAAGAACTTTTACATAAATCCTTGTTTATATAAAGGGAGAATATTTCTGCAGCAGAAAATTTTGGCAGATAATTTCTTAACCAGTAACCAAAGGGAACATTTCAAAGATATTGGATCATCTGAAATCATGTGCCTTATATGCTATGCCTCTCACTTTGGAAAAGTATTTGACACAAAACTAATTTCAATTAATGTCTAATACACAGAATGTATTCATGCTAGGGCTGTGTGGTAGAACTCTATCTTCTAGCCAATATATCTTTATGGTGTCTTCTAATTTGCACAGTTTTGTGTACAAATTGAGAGGGATGTCAACTTTAAATGATATGTGATCTTCAAAATCAACAATACCTGAAATAAAAGAAGGCATGGAGAGTATTACAGATAAAGGTAGACTGAATTGACTGAGGCTAACATATCTGGTTATCCTGGCTCACTCTGTGTATGCAGACATGAAGAAATTTGAGAGGGAGATGTGGGACATAATGTACCTGGGCACAAAAGATATAGTGCAAACAATCAGCCCCAAGTTGTTGAGGTACGGGGTTTGTTTTGTTTCCCATGGCTCTGTTCTCAGAAATAATGACTCTGGGAGTCAAATATATATACCAATACATAAGCTCTAAGCTTTTTGCTGTTCTCAAACTAGCTCATAATTGAATATCCCACTTATTCTAATCTATGTTCTGTCACATGACTGCTAACCTCTGCTCAGCTCTCTTGTGTCTATTCTTCCTCCAGTCCCAGGGTGATACTCCCAAAGCCCTGTGCTTGGCTTTAATCCCAGAATAGTTTCTTCTTACTGAATATCCCACCTTCTGTTCTATCATTTCCTATAGACCATATTTTCTATGGGCAGATGATGTCAACAACCTGTCAATAATAATATATTGTACAAAAATATTATTTTCTAAAAGTATACTGTACAAAACTGATACATTACACAAGAGAATCTCTCTATATAATGTGGGATCAAGTGAAAACTACAGCAAAACTCTATAATGCTGATTATCTATTGTGTGTTTGCATTGGAGTCCCACATGACAAAGCAATTAGTGGGAAATAAACAGTAAAAT
This sequence comes from Hylomyscus alleni, assembly GCA_019843855.1. Classification (NCBI taxonomy): domain Eukaryota; kingdom Metazoa; phylum Chordata; class Mammalia; order Rodentia; family Muridae; genus Hylomyscus; species Hylomyscus alleni. The sequence continues at coordinate 3,127 of JADRCC010480990.1, forward strand.
CTGGAAGGTTGAACTGTGCATTGCACAAAGGATTCCAGTGAGAAATACATTGTTATATTATTTTGTTCCAGAGAATATGATTTTCCCAGTTTTTGAAAGAATGAGCATCAGATATCAAATGTGTGCTTTATTTTGATATAGCAGATGTTTGTGGATATTCTGACTTCCCTTGTCAGATACAAAGACCTAAAATTTAATAAATTCTAGAAAAATAAAGATATTTTGAAAGCAGACTTCTGGAAGCACTAGTGATGGGGGCTCTTAAAAGTAGGTAATATTATTAACAACGAAGGTTCTTCACAAAGTGAACAAAAACAGTTAAATGGCATTAATATGAATAAATCTTTAAAGCTGTCCTTTTATCTTAATTTGGGATAACTCGCTGCTCAAGGAAAGAATATTCCTAATTGAAATTTCTAATGACACTCATTTTTTTGTAAATAATTTGTTAACTTCTGGAATAATGTTGATCAATAGTCTATTATTAATTACATGGTTTTCTATAGAACTATTCAATGAAAGAAGCTTTTGAGTGACAATAGTACAATGCAGTTCTCACAATTAAGGGCAGGCATATTACTGTGTCTAAGGCAAATAGAAAATGCAGACCCCAAATCTAGATTATTAGGAGAGGTCTCAGAAGCAAACGATTGGGCAGCACATGTGATCATTAACAGGAATTTTCCCATTTTATTTATTTATTTTGTCCTGTATGCCTTTGCTTAGATATGTTTGTCTTATTTGCCTTTTGCCTGTTTATTATGTCTTTTATTCTAGTCGTTTTTTTGCTTTGTTTGTGTGTGTGTTAATTGTTACCTTTTTCATTCTTTTATTTATTTGTTTGCTTGCTTTTAAAAGAGAAAGAAAGAGAGAGAGAGAGAGGACATAGAGTTGGGGGAGTGAGGAAGTGAGAGGGTCCTGGAAAGAAGTTTTTGAGGAAAAACCATGATCAGAATGTACTATATGAAAATTATTTTTTCAATTAAAACCTAGATAACATTATTAATATTTTGTCAAGTAACACCTTTACCACTTGCTTAACTGTAGTGTGAGTAATGTTTTCAAAACTAATGTTCCCTCTAGGTAACAGACAATGATAATTTTAGGCATTTGGAATTACTGTTTTTGTATGTTATAACTTCTGTTCTTGTGGTTTTGAGGTTTTGTGTGTATGCACGTTATTTTGATTTCCCTCATATTTTGTAGCTGTTGTTTTCTTATTTGTCTCTTTGCTTGATTTCTAAAGAGACAGGAAATGAAAAATACTCAGAGTTGAGAGGAAGTGTAAGTAAGAAGGAACTGGCAAAAATAAACTGTGATCACCATATAGTTTAAACTAATTTCTCAATTAAAAATTGAAAAAATGCATCAATAATAACTTGTTCTATGAAAGCATGTTAGTGTCCTTAGCTATAGTATAAGTGCATAATTTCAAGTCTAATCTGCCATCTAAAACACAGCTTGTTCAGAATAACCCAACCTTAAAACTTCAGAAAAGTTCCCAAGCTCCTTTAATCAGAGCACGCCAAAACTATTAATTACAAGCTATCTTCCTCTTTGCCATATTTCTTTGACAATTTTGGTGTGAAATAGAGTAAAATACCAGGTACAGTAGGACTGGAATTCGTGACTTATAATAAATTGAGAATCTGAGTCACAAACATAAGATACCTTCATCAGCCACTGCCAGGATCACACCTAGACATTCAGGAACTGAGGTGGATCACAAATAGGCAGACCATGAGGCTGTTGACCTCTGATGATTAATACTTTTACTGTTCTGGGGGCTAAAGCTTAGATATTCTGGCAATTGACTCCTACTGATAGCAGTAAGTAATTAGAAAAAGAAACAGAATTATATGAGCTCTTTACCATTTAATTTAACTCTTGATGAGCCAGAGAAATATAAAAAGATGAAGAGAGCTAGGCGGTGGTGGTGCACACCTTTAATCCCAGCAGAGGCAGAGGCAGGCAGATTTCTGAGTTCAAGGCCAGCCTGGTCTACAGAGTGAGTTCTAGGACAGCCAAGGCTACTCAGAGAAACCCTGTCTCGGAAAAAAAAATGATGAAGAGAAAGTCATGCATACACAGACACTTGCACACATGCACACATGCACACACACACACATGCACACATTTGGCTGGGCCCAAACACGTGTTTAATAAGTTTCACAAGTGAATATGAATAATTACATACATTTGCATATACTTACATGCACTTATATGCACATACATATAGACAAACATATAGATATGTATATATATAAACATATATATATAGAGAGAGAGAGAGAGAATGTACATATGTACATATTTACATATATACTTACTTGATTGAAAGATCAGAGCCCCAACAGCCACATTTAACTTTTACCTCAGCCTTTCATACCTTCTTAGACAAAAGTCCTGTATAAAATTCACTCATAGATAAAATGTTACACAAAAAGGGAATTTACAGAAGGACAATTATAGAAAGATCAAGGCAGTGTATGATTCTATAAGCTCATCAGAATTTCAAATCAACTGTTTCATATTACCTCAACAGTTCAGTCTGTCCCAGCAACTGCAGCTATCCCATGATAGAATTGAGATACACTTCTTTTTCTCCAAAATTAAAAGTGAATTTTTGGGGCTTTTTTTTGAGGTGTTTTGAATAATTCCAGGTTCAATGTGTGCTTTCCTTGATAGGGCCCCATTTAGGACAGAGTCATCTACCACAGCACAGACTCAGAAGTACAATGAAGATCACAAGTTATTTTCACTGTTGAGCATTATCTTCTTTGCTGTAACTCCCCAAAACTTTGTATAAAGTTGAACTGCAGAAAAACAACCTAACGAGAACTTTTTTTTTTAGTTCATTGAAAAATGGTCTGAGGCTCCCTAAATTGTATCCCTCCTGCTTTACCTTATTCTTGTGACTCAGTCTCCTGCCTTGCCATCACCCTCCTGGAATGATAATCTTCCTTCTGCTGTTGTTCTTCCTTCCTATCCAGCCAGAAGGAATCAAAGTATTTTGCCGTGCCCAAGTCTGGCTCTGTGTTTAATTCACTTACAGATTTTTGACGAAACTGTGCTATTTCCTACATTTGTTGCCTCATTCCAATTCTCACTGAGTTTCTGAGCTCTGCTAATTACCCTCACAACATCAACTTTTCTGTAAAATTGCTGGCCCTGACATAACTGTGCATGACCCCAACTGTGCATCACCAAGTGTTTCAATACCTTATCCAAATCAGTGACATAACATTTAATGTAGATCTGATTTCTGCTCTTTCTCCTGAGAGCAGAAAGCATATCCACGTGGTAGCTCCAGAATATAATGATGCTTTTTATACCCAATGAATACAATCTGATAAATATTCTAAGCACTAATCTCCATTGGATATACTATGACATTGCAGGAGATCCCTGAAAACAGGGTTTAAAATTACATGCCACCTGTCAGTAAAGATCCAATCTTTAAGGCAGTCACTTGGAACCAATAAGAGCTTATTCAGAGAGACAAAGAATGTTTGTTCTTATTTCTATTTTGTTTATTAGAAATCATAAGAAAATATATCCATTTCATCATGATCACTCCCAGTTATCTCTCTGTCTCTCTGTCTCCTATTTGTAGAAGAAGATTTAAGATATTAACTACTATATCTGACCCATTTCTGCCTGCCTGCTACCATGCTTCCTACCATGTGAGTCTGGGGTTTATCCTTTGGAACTGACAGTTTCCCAATTAATTTTTTGATACATTGCCTTGGCTATGATGTCTTATCACAGCAATAGAAAAGTAAGCCATTAAATATAGGATAACTAAGGTATAACACAGAGAAGTAAGTCATAGTGGAAGAAACTGAATGAGGTAACACAAATCTCCCAGGAAGGAAAAAAATAGAATAGATGCTATATGTGACTTTTACATTATCTCTATAGTCAGAAACTCCCCAAGTTCTACCAACCAGGTGGCATAACATACCAGACTCTTCCTGCACCTCTTTAGATAGTACAGGTAACCTATATCTAAATCTCATCTTCTGGTATGAAATAATATGTACCCTGGGTTTAGTTTCTACATAATTACACTTGCTTGTGTACCAGGAATAGTATTATTTCAGGAAAGTTTTTCCTAAATTATACTATGCTTAAATTTGAGGGGGGAGGAATACAGTGAGTATGATCAAACTACCTCAGTCTGATCCAGGAGGAAGAAGTCAATTTTCTAGTGGTGTCTTTGTTTGCTTACCTGCTTTCATACTGGCAGGAATTCCTTCACTCATAGGCAGGAAGCCTGGCTTAAAATAATCTTTGAATTGGAGTTCTCAAAATCTAGACATCAACTGAGTGCTTTGACTTGAAAAGCACACAGTGTTCATAATAATAAACTATTTCCCATACTTTTTCATCAGTATATTAATCGTATAAGTAGATAAATTTTTTCTTGCCAAAATAAAACAAGCTGTGTGTGTGTCTGTGTGTGTGTTGGCAACCCTGTTGAATGATGCCAAACTATTGACAATATTCTCCTACAAATGAATTGACATTTTAATTGTTTCTTTTCCCTCTTTTTAATGAGTCATGAAAACCATTTCCTTGTTTTCATACAAAGCCTGGGGAAAGAACAGGTATTTAGGACCTAAAATTCCTCTGACTCCTGTATGAAAACATCACACTGTCCTGTAAGCCCTGGCAAAGAGAAATACTATCAGCAGCTGAGCAGCTGGAGACATCATCAGGACCAGTTAGGGCAGCCTGGGCTCTCACTTCTGCTTCCCTCGGTGGTTTATGTCATGGCTTAAATCACTGTGGGTGGAGTACCATAATAATGTTGACAGTAATAACTTGCAACATCTTCAGGCTGCAGGCTGTTAATTTTCAGGGAATACTGTGTGCCAGATACACTGCCACTGAACCTCGAAGGGACCCCATCTTCTAAGCTTGTTGCATAATAGATCAGGAGCCGAGGAGATTTCCCTGGTTTTTGCTGATACCATGCTAAATTACTGTAAATGTCCTCACTTGCTCGACATGTGATGGTGACAGTTTCTCCCACAGATGCAGCCAGGGAAGCTGGAGACTGAGTCATCTGGATGTCACACCTGGCATCTAAGATTGGAAAATTGAAAACAAATCGCCACCTGATAAATTTTCTCACAAGAGGGTTTTCACTGAACCAAACAGCACAGACCACAGGAAGCTGAATATATTTCCAATGATGTCTTCCTTACCTGTAAGCCACAGCAGCAGCAACCCCAGGAGCTGAGTGGGCACACTCATGTCTGTGTGTGATCAGTGTGAGGCTGACTCCAGCACAGGGTGTGACCTGACTATGAAGGAGTCCTCAAGTCAGTGGGCTCTGATTTGGGTACATGCAAATCAGCAAAGGGTAGGCACAGCTGGAAGACTCCTCAGGTCAGTAGGTCATTACAGACCTGAGGCTCTTTTATATCTCCAGTTAAGACACACTAAACATTTATTTGTAGGGAATGTGCTTTTCTTTGAAGAACAAACAACAGCAATAGTCTGTGAATTAAACCTTATTTTGACTTATATCATGTTCTATGTAGAGTTTCCTTATGATGTTTTCCTCCACATTTTTACAGTTCTAGGCAGTTAATAACTTACTCCATTGTCCTTTCAAAGTTAGACGTAGATGTTATTGTGGCCATACAGTTTCTTCTACTTTTTTTTTCTTTCCTATGTTTATTGGTGAGCCAGAATTTTAGTTACAAAATTTTCCTTTACCTTTCTCTATTACTAAATATATCTCATTGACTCCATATAACATTAATTCTATGAAAGCTTTCAAGGCTGATCTTTTCAACCTGGACAATCCAGAGTATGTTCTTCCCTAAGGAGAAGCACCTATTCTGCTGACAGCTTTACCTGTTTCTCCACAGGATGTTTTGGAGATATAAGAACTCATGGGATGTTGCCCATTCTGTTTGTCATGTTCATTTGTGTCCTCCTTGTTCAACTCACATTTGGGTTGTCATGTTATCAATACTTTAAAGGTACAGCTTATATTGTTAATAGGAGACACAGACTCACACCAAACTCCCTGATCCTCTAGGTCCATCAGTCTTTCCACTACCATTTCTTCAATGTATCCTGAGCTTTGTGTATGAAATCCTTCTGTAGATGTATCCCTTTGGACTGAACACCACAACTCACCTTGCAGCTTTGTGTTCACTGTGATTCCCAGGGGAGCAACAGAATACTACTGGAAGGTGTGGTTTGTAAATGAAGACAGAGTCTCACATAAATAACCCATCTTTTCAGGTAAACAATCTATCTTATTTATGATAGCTTAACAACTCAAGAATTGCTTGCATCAAGCCTGAGAATATCATGAGTTTTCTCTCTTCTTTCTATGTATATGAGCTTTCCTCCTATATTCATCTGGGATGATGTCTATACCCAATTTTCCTGTGGATCTTCAGATTATGACACCTGATGTCTTCCCCTGTTTAACACAAGTTACTAACAAGTTTAACACAAGTTAATTCAATTTGTATGAGTATTATCTCTGAAATAGTTATTAATTCCCTTAAATTTAAAATTGATCCCAAACTTCCAAATACTATGGGTACCATAACTTTTCTAAATATTAGGGAGACATTTATGTTAGTCTAAGTTTAAGACAGAAGGACATAGGCTGTGTGGCGAAAGAAGCATATAAAGAAGTAAAAGTAGAAGCTATACATGAGAAGTTGTACTTATAGTAGTGTCCTAACTTAGTGTGTATTTCCATGAAAGGTTGAATGGGAAAAGTGTTACATGAGCAGAGAAGCATTCTATCAGAAAATAGACATTTTACAAGGTGAGACTGACAACTACTCATGGCCTGAAGATGATGATGGACACAGGAGAGGTATCAGAAAAAAAGATAGGTGTATAGGTTAAGCAACTGATTGATCTGAAAAAAAATGATGATGAGGATGACTCTAAAGTATGTGGTCATAATTTTTCCATTGAAGCATATATCAAAGATGTATTTATGTGCAACACACATAAAGTGTTTGCAACTAGCGATAGTAGTATCTATTAATATTAATATATTTTGTGTAATAACAACATATATGCATGCTTTGATTAAGAAATAAAATCATGCCAATAAATATAAACAATTAAAATGGTAATTTATTTTATACTTTTATCAAAGTATGGCACAGACACTCACACACATGGAAATTATGTTGGCTGGATTTTTTCTCTACACAGAGGCAGAAATAAATTCATTGCCACCCAGGTGCCAGGTCAGGAAGGCTGCTGGTAGAGTAAAGTATCTGTTTGGTGACACCTGCCCCATACCTGAGGAACACAACAGAGAAGTCAATCTCCTGTCTTACTACCTGAAATGTTTGACTACACTTGCAACACATCTGGATTATGGATGGATTGACATAGTTTTTTTCAGGTGGCTACCTCTACCTTCAATGCCCACATGAGGCTGCATTCTCAGAATATCATAGAGTTTTTATTAAATAGAAGTCATGATAAAGTGGATAGAGTTTGGTGAGTCTCTCATCACTCTCACCAGCCCTTTTTACAATACTCTGGAAGCACATTTTCCAGCACACTTCATTGACTTAGAGTAAACAGCATTATAGTCCACTTATGATCTAACTCTTTAACTCCTGGTTAACCTTCCATGGCATTCAAATTTTCTTATCCATTGAAATATGTAAAATAATGGGATTACTCAGAGGAAAAGTACATCACCTATAAGAAGGCTTACCTAATTTTAATATCATTGGTCTAGTGCCTGGATTGTGATTTTGTTTGATGACTAAAAATACCAAAGGATAAGGTGCTACTTATTTAGTGTGGAGAAAAATGACAAGAGACCCAGAGATTTGAAATTCACATTCACATTGTTTCACAGCCTATTTCTTCATGCTTCACAAGTATAGGTATATTGTAATATACTATTTCATTCATAAGAAGCTGGACAGAATCTTTCAAAACACAAAAGAAATCAAAGAAAAATTCATTTGCAAAGATTTATACCATTAGAAATATGTCACACCTTGATGGTCTTTTTAGGAGATATTTTCTTTATTTACATGTCATATGATATCTCCTTTCCTGGCTTCCCCTCCAAAATAAAATAAAATAAAATAAAATAAAATAAAATAAAATAAAATAAAAAACCCTGTTCCTTCCCCCTCCCCTTGCTCAACATCCCACCCTCTCCCCCTTCCTGACCCTGGCATTCTCCTACACTGGGAAATAGAACCTTCACAGGACCAAGGGCCTCTCTTCCCATTAATGACAGATTAGACCATCTTCTGCTATACATATGCTGCTGAAACCATTAGTCCCACCATATGTAGGTTGGTGGTTTAGTCCCTGGGAGCTCTGAGGATACTAGTTGTTCATATTGTTGTTCATCCTATATAAATCTTTGAGATCAAGCTAGTGATACTGTATGTGAGCTGCATTTTGTCAAGTTTTTTTTCTTAGACTTAGTGATTATATGTCTTCTTATGCCCCTTAATGTTCTCAAATTTGAAAAGTCTTGATGATGCTAACAAGAATATTTTACTCAGGTAATAAGAATATGTAAAATTGGGTTATAACTACTTTAAGTTGGGTACCAAAAGAAGTTTTGTCTTCATTTAGTATGTCTTCATCATTTAGAAATCTCATCAATTTTGAACATTGATATTCTCTGATAAACAAATAGTCTAAAATCTTCAGACATTATAATTTTTGTTCATTCTAGTTTGTGAACCATTTATCCAGGTCTCACCAATTATGATTCTTAATGAAAAGGAATGGTTCAAATGGAAAGAAGAATGTGGTTTCTCATGAAAACAGAGGACAACTTTACAGGGAGCTATGATCACAGAGGGTGTGGATTTGGATGGTGTGGGGAGTGAGGAGCACCTCAGAGGATTTGGAAGAAGGAAAAATCTACCTGTTTGTACTCTAATGCTAATTCAGTCCATACATTGGTTTGAAAGAGTGGGTCTGCACATAGCTTCTGGTAATCTGCCCCCAAGTTATTACTGACTGGGAAATAAAAATGTTGGCAGTAAATAGCTGGGGAGGAGAGATATAGTCATTCATTAGTGTTACTGGGCTTTGTAACACAAGGAAGAGAAAAGGGAGAGATAGGAGGCTATCATGGAAAAATAATAACATTCAAGCAGGAGAAACAGAGATGGCCTCTAAAGAAACCAAGAAAACTCAGCCCAGGGAATGCTCAATTAGGTCAAGAACATCCAAGAAAAAAAGTATAGAAATTAGTAAATAGTAACTTAGATTTATCTGTAGAAGATAGATTCTAATAACATAGATGTTAGGCAGTTACTCAGCCATTGTGATAATTAAGACACATTAAAATATAAAGGCTGTGAGTTTCTGGAAACATAAATCATCTAAGTCAAAAAGGATGCCTGTGACAGAATTTGTTAAAAATTAATACAACAGAAAAATAGAGCCAGAAGACATTGTATCAAAAGTATATTTTGAAAGAAATCTAAAAAAAATAATGAAAAAAGGTGCACATAAGTTATAAATTAGCACACAAACCTTATTCAAAGTGAGTGGGATACACTGTCACATTTTAAAAAATGCCACATTTCTGAGGGTAGATTTTTTTTTATGGTTCCAGAAGGAGAGATAACTACTAGGGGCTTAGTATGGGTGGCTCCCTATTTTCACTGACAGTCTTACTGTGAATGTACATTCTTATATTCATCTTTGTTCAAGTTTACTCATGCCTAATTATACAGGGTCAGGAGATGATGAACAGAGGACTGTCTAGTAGAGTTTACTTAGAGGATATAATTTATCATTGTATATATATTCAAAACCAATGTAGGTACTTTTTTTCTATTGTTCTGCCTTTCAGAATGCATTCCAAAATAGGTTTGATTAAAAATAAGGTGATACCAAGGGGATCCTAAAAAGATAAATTTATTTCTGTTGCTGATAGCAAGGAAACTAGTGTCTATTCATTTGAGAGATGTAGGTTGCTACTGTATCCCTAGAGGTCTCTCTCTCTTTCTCTTTCTCTCTCTCTCTCTCTCTCTCTCTCTCTCTCTCTCTCTCTCTCTCTGTGTGTGTGTGAGTGTGGTTGTGTGTGTGTGTGTGGTTGTGTGGGTATGTGTGTATGTATGAATTCATGCCTGTGTGTTTGTTTTGTATAGGTAGCCGAGAGTAAGTGGAGTCCCAGCTTGCTCAGCTATTCTCTATCCTTACCTGCTTCATAATCATAACAGTCTTGAGGCTTGATGAATATAGGATGCAGAAAATCTCCAGAGACTAGGATACAACTCCACTATAGACTACATTTCTTTATAGGTAGTTTGGCTCTGTTCTTCCTCGGGCTGTGTTCTTCCCTCTGCTGTAGAATGCTGACAGAGCAAGTCTTTATATAAATCCTTAGCAACTCTACATGATCCCTCAAGCCTGATATTATTGGTGTAACTCTAACTAAGCAAGTAAAAGATCTCTTTGACAAGAACTTCAAGTCTCTGAAGAAGGAAATTGAAGAAGATCTCAGAAGCTGGAAAGAACTCCCATGCTCATGAATTGGCAGGATTAGTATAGTAAAAAGGATTCTCTTGCAATCTACAGATTCAATGCAATCCCCACCAAAATTCCAACTCAATTCTTCATAGAGTTAGAAAGAGCAATATAAAAATTCATTTTACAATAACAAAAAAACCCCACAGTATAGTGAAAACTGTTTTCAACAGTAAAAGAATTTCAGGGGGAATCACCATCCCTGACCTCAAGCTGTGTTACAGAGAAACAGCAGTTAAAAACTGTATGGTATTGGTACAGATGCAGGCAGGAAGATCAATAGAATAGACTTGTAGACCCAGATATGAATCCACAAACCTTTGGTAATGTGATCTTTGACAAAGGAGCTAAAACCACCCAGTGGAAAAGAGACAGCATTTTAAACAAATGGTGCTGCTTCAACTGGAGGTCAACAAGTAGAAGAATGCAAATTGATACAATGTTATCACCTTCTACAAAGCTCAAGTCCAAGTGGATCAAGGACCTTATATAAAACCAGATACACTGAAACTAATAGAAGAGAAAGTGGGGGAGATCCCTGAACACATGGGGACAGGGGAAATTTTCCTGAACAGAAAATCAGTGGCTTATAAATGGGACCTCATAAAATTACAAAGTTTGTATAAAAACGAAAAAATGACAATCCAGAGATTGGGAAAAGGTGTTTACCAATCCTAAACTGATAGAGGATTAGTATCAAATGTATACAAAGAACTCAAGAAGTTAGACTCCAGAGAAACAAATAATCCTGTTAAAAAATGGGGTACAGAGCTAAACAAACAATTCTCAACTGAGGTATACTGAATGGCTTAGAATTACCTAAATAAATGTTCCACATCCTTAGTCAACCTGGAAATGCCAATCAGAACAACCCAATCTCACAACTGGTGTGAGATTCCACCTCACACCAGTCACAATGGCTAAGATCAAAAACTCAGGTGACAGCAGATGTTGGCTAGGGTGTGGAGAAAGAAGAACACTCCTCCATTTTTGATGGGATAGCATGCTTGTCTAACCCCTTCTGGAAATCAATCTGGTGGTTCTTCAGAAAATAGGACATACTATTACATCAGGATCAAGCTATACCACTCCTGGGCATATACACCACAAGATTCTCCCTCATATATCAAGGACATTTGTTTACACTAGATACTCAGGAGACAGGACAGTCTCCAAAGCTATTATACTATGTGATTCCAACCAAGACCCAGGAATCCCAGGCAGATACAATGAATAAGTTCCACACTAATAATTAGAAGATTAGAAGAAAAGTAAGTTAGAGTTTGTTACTGCACACAATGCATAAAATTTCTTCCTACAGTGGTATAGCTCAGAACCCAACCACCCTAGTGGTTTAAGTAGGCTGCCATGTATATTACATATATTTGTACTTGTATTACTTAAATTTTTTTCTTTTACTACTTTGTAATTTTTTCAAAGATTATATTCTATCCTACTAATATATAACATTGTATAAAAATCATCCGTATTTTTTTGTAGGGCTTCTCTATGAGCAGAAGTATCTCAGTGACTCCCACAATAATCCAAATGGCCGTTGTGCAGATTCCTATCCGGTAAAAGATGAGTTTGGTGGCAATCATTGATTTCATTCATATTTTGTTGAAAAGAAGAATGGGCATCAACAGTTAGATTTTAGAAATAAAGCAATACATGAAAGATGTAGAACATACATTTCCCCTACCATCACAGGCAGAATTCACCTTAT
>JADRCC010480992.1:0-13833 GCA_019843855.1 Hylomyscus alleni
TGTGTGTGTGTGTGTGTGTGTGTTCACATACATGCTACGTCGTGTGAACGAAGGCCAGAGAACAAGTTGCAGTTTGCCATGAGGGACCCTTGGATCAAACTCAGGTCATCAGGCAAGTGCCTTTCCCTTCTGGGTCATCTCGCAGATCTCTCATTTCTCTTACACATAGGAAATATAGTACTGTTGCTAAAATTCCTTGCCAGAGGAGATGTAAGTAATATCTCCACCTTTCTCTAATGCCTCAAGGGTTAGCAAACCAAGACACAATTCTGCCAAAGTTCACTATGGGAATTAGTTTACCAAGCTTATAGAGCATAGGTGAAGAGTAACTTATAGGACTGTCTATGTTCCTCCTCCAATAGGCTGCATCTGAAAATCATTACCCAGAAGTAATGAGGTACCCTGGGATCACTATTCCTGGTTGTCAACTTGACTACATCTGGAAAGAACTACAATCCAGAAATGGAGATCAAACCTGTGATCCAGATCTTGAGGCTGGAAGATTCAGGCTTCTGATCCAGATCATGACATGGAGAGCTTGATGTATAGTGTGTCAGGAACCATCATAGGACAAGCTAATAACTAGCAGGTCATCTATTCCTGCTATTAATATGCTTTTCCTGTAATTATTAAGCATATATGACAATCACTAGGTATTAGCCCACGCTTTTGAGCAGATCTCTGAAGATCTATGAAGATGTGCTGTCATATAGTGATGCTACATAGACAAATAGTTGATTTCTTAATTCTTAATGATCCAATAAAAATTCCTAAAATTATATCAGTATTATCTATTAAGTTCTTTTAAAGTGGAACTGCTATTAGGTCCTTTTCTAATAGTCAAAAGTACAATGAGAACTCTGACAGTCTCCCATGTGTCACCAGTTAATAGCTTCTAGATAGTAACTAGACTTTCTACTATTCAGAGCACATTCCAAGATGTTGTAAAACCATTAACCAAGGGTCATAAAAAGGGAATTAATGATTTATTCTAGGTGCTAGGACAGAAGATAAATTATTGACTGGGTTCATTTATACAAAACTTCACTAACAACTTAGTTATGGTTTTTAACTTTCAATGAACCTGTGGAGCTGTGACAGTTGATGAATGTTTAGCCAGATAATGACTCATAATGGATATGCATGTAAACATTCATTGTAAACTTATTCGATTTATGATTTGAATTTGTGGGAACTTGTGATGAACTTTTTACATGATGTGATGATCATGCGATCATGTATTCTGAAAGATGTATAAGTGCTGAGGACAAAGAGAAGAGTCAGAACTGAGCTGTGGAGAACTTTTTAGACAGAACACTTTTATTTTTTGGTTATCAGATAGTCTTTTATTGAAATATTTTCTTGTTGCTTCTTAACTAGCTGGGCACTCAACTGCACCACTGTTGATGTCATCTATGATGTCATGAGGGTGGCTGCCATCTACATTGCAGCCTACAGACTGTGCAGTACCCAGGATCTCCTTGATGGTTCCAGAAAGTTCTCTGGCCAAAGACCAGTGTCTCATCTGCCAGGCAATGCTGACAATCTCATCAAAAGTAATGTTTCCACTATGTTTAATGTTCTTCTGCTTCTTCCTTTCCCTTGGTGGCTCTTTGAGGACCTTGATGATCAGGGTCGAGGCAGAGAGCACCACCTCAGTCTGGGCCTGTCTGTTCTGGATGGTCAGTTTCACTGTAATTCTGAGACCTTTCCAGTCACAAGTAGCCTTTGCAATGTCATCACCAACTTTCTTTGGAGACAGACTCAGAGGACCGATCTTAGGGGCCAAGGTGGATGTGGCGCTGACATCACCTCCAGTGCACCTCAAGTACACAACTTTGATCTTGATGGGTTCAAACTTGGGCAGCATGGTGGAGGCGGCTGGTGTCGGATAAACACGGATTCAGGACAACAGAAGAAAGTTGCACCATTGCCTCCTCCAAGCAGAAGGCCGAAAAGGACAGAACACTTTTTATATTAGAAGAAGACTGTGGAGTGGAATAACTTAGAAACTATAGGTAACACAGAAATGAAAGAGAGTAATGTACAGAATGCTAAGGGAAAGGAAAAAAAAAAGAAAAAGCTGCAGAGAGAGCAGGAAGAGCAGACAGGCTTCTCCTTACCATAGGACAGAACAGATCTTTTCTTTCTTTTTTTAATTTTTTTTACATTTTATTTTATTTTATTTTTTTATTAGATATTTTCTTTATTTACTTTTCAAATGATATCTCCTCTCCTGGTTACCCCTCCAAAAAAAATATCAAAAACAAAAACAAAAAACAAATCCTGTTTCTTTCCCCCTCCCCCTGCTCACCAACCCACCCTTTCCCACTTCCTGACCCTGGCATTCCCCTACACTGGGGCATAAACCTTCACAGGACCAAGGGCCTCTCTTCCCATTGATGACTGACTAGGCCATCCTCTGCTATACATATGCTGCTGGAGCCGTGAGTCCCACCATGTATGCCCTTTGGTTGATGGTTTAGTCCCTGGGAACCCTGAGAGTACTAGTTAGTTCATATTGTTGTTCATCCTAAGGGGCTGCAAACCCTTCAGCTCCTTGGATCCTTTCTCTAGCTCCTTCATTGGTGACCCTATGCTCAGTCCAATGGATGGTTGTGAGTCTCTACTTCTGTATTAGTCTGGCACTGTCAGAGTCTCTCAGGAGACAGCTATATCAGGCTCCTGTCAGCCAGTATTTGTTGACATTCACAATAGTGTCTGGGTTTGATGACTGAATATGGAAAAGAATCCCAGGTGGAATTTGCTTATATAAATGTTTTTCCTTTTGCAAGCATTTCTCTCTTCTGGTTAATAGAAGTTCATTGCTACAAACTTCCCCTAGCCTGAAAAGCAAAAGGCACCTGGACAAAAGGGAAAAGGCTTTCCTGCTGTTTTAGAAGGAAGCACTAAGTGCCAGAGATTTCAGTTTCTGGCCTCAGAGGAACAGAGAAGGAAGGTCAGCTACAGTAGTAAATCATTTATTATTATATAGCAACCCTACATATCTTATAAGACAAAGTATTACCCACCATAACTCTTAAGAAAAAGTCTTACCCTCCACTGATGCTCTTCCCCCTCTACTGCTTAAAGAAGACTGCACCCTGGCTACCCCATGGCAATAGTGACCATGAAAAGCTTAGGCCCAAGAAAGGTGGTACATGCCTTCAGTCCAAGGAGACTGAGACAAGAGTTCAGTGTCAGCCTGAGACAAAGCAAGTTCCAGATCCAGGTGTGATGGTACATGCCCTTAGTCTAGGCTACACCTTCTGGAGATCTACATAAGGGTATTGATAGAAGGAAGATTCACTCTTCCTTGCCTGCTTGAACTTGCCAGCACATTAGTTGGAACCTACCTCTTCTGAATTCCAGCTTATCCAGCATACCAGGTGAAAGAACTAGCCTCGTGTATCAGGAGCCATAATGGGACAAGCTAATAACTAGCAGGTGATCATCCTGAAATGGCCTGCTTCTGATTATTATGTAATCTGAGACAGGCGCACCCTTATTAAGCAAGGCTGTAAGGGATTCATTTTAGGAAAGATTCCTGCTATTAATATCCTTTTCCTGTTATTATTATACATATATAATAATCACTAAGTAATAGCACACTCCTTTGGAATGGATCTCTTCAGATCCACAAAGATGTACTGTCTTACAGTGGTGCTATATAGATAAATAGATGACTTAAGACTTTATGATGATCCTATAAGAATTCCTAAAATTATTTCAGTGATTATTAAGATCATTTATAGTGAGACTGCTATTAGGTCTTTTTCTGATAGTTAAAACTGTGATGACAACTCTGCCAGTCTCCCAAGTGTCACCAGTTAATTGCTCTTAGATAGTAACCAGACTTTCTCCTACTCAGAGCACATTCAAATAGGTTATAAAACAATTAAACAGGGGAGGCACAGGCCTCACAAGTCAGAGGGCGGCAGGGACAGGATCCTCTCAACCTCCATCTACACCTAGAAGTGTTGGCAGTGGATCTGCAACCCTCTCTGCCCCTACCCTGCAAGCGGAGAGCCTGCCTTCAGAGAGTGCTTTAACTCAGGGACTTGGGTGAGATCCACCATTTTCTCTCTGGTGACTTTCTTTTTTTCTTCTTCTTTATTTTCTAAATAATATTTAATGAACAATCAAAAACAACAAGAACAAACCCCTGTTGCCTCCCCCCTCCCCATACTTGCCACCCCACCCTCTCTCACTTATCAGCCCTGTTATTCCCCTACACTGGGGCACAGAATCTTCACAGGGCCAAGGGCCTCTCCTCCCATTGATGACCAACTAGGCCATCCTCTACTATACACATGCTGCCAGAATAATCAGTCCCACCATGTATAGTCCTTGGTTGGTGGTTTAGTCCCTGGGAGCTCTGAGGGCATTGGTCAGTCCATATTGTTGTTCGTCCCAAGAGGCTGCAAACCCTTTAACTCCATTGGTTCCCTCTCTAACTCCTTCATTGGGGACCCTGTACTCAGTTCAATGGATGGCTGTGAGCCTCTACCTCTGTATTAGTCAGGTACTGTCAGAGTCTCTCAGGAGACAGCTATATCAGGCTGGAGTGCCCTTCCTTCAGTCTCTGCTCCATAGTTAGTCTCTGCAACTCCTTGCATGGGTATTCTGTTCCCCCCTTTCAAGAAGGAATGAAATATCTTCCTTTTTCTTGAGTTTCTTGAGGTTTGTGGGTTGTACTTTATGTATTCCGAACTTCTGGGCTAATAACCACTTATCAGAGAGTGCATACCATGTGTGTTCTTTTGTGATTGGGTTACCTCACTCAGGATGATATTCTCCAGATCCATCCATTTCCCTACTTTCTAAGGTGAGACCAACCAGGAGGCACAGGCCTCACAAGTCACAAGGCAGCAGGGACAGGATCTTCTCAATCTCCATCTACACCTAGAAGTGATGGCAGTGGATCAACCTTCTCTGCCTCTTCCCTGCAAGCAGAGAGCCTGCCTTCAGAGAGTGCTTTAACCCAGGGACTTGGGTGAGATCCGCCATTTTCTCTCTGGTAACTTTCTAAGGTGGGACCAGCCAGGAGGCACAGGCCTCACTAGTCACAGGGCAGCAGGGACAGGATCTTCTCAACCTCCGTCTACACCTAGAAGTGATGGCAGTGGATCTGCAACCCTCTCTGCCTCTTCCCTGCAAGCAGAGAGCCTGCCTTCAGGGAGTGCTTTAATCTAGGGACTCTGAAGAGATTGGCCATTTTCTCTCTGGTGACTTTGTAAGGTGGGACCAGCCAGGAGGCACAACAACAAGCCTAACAAGTCGCAGGGCAGTATGGTCAGGATTCTTTCTACCTCAGACCACACCTAGGAGGGACAACAGACCCACAGTCCTCTTTGCACCTTTCCCACAGGTGGAGATCCTGTCTCCAGGATGTGCTCTGACCCCAGGACTCAGGACAGACAACTGACAGTACCTGACTAATACAGAAGTAGAGGCCCACAGCCAACCATTGAACTGATTACAGGGTCCCCAATGAAGGAGTTAGAGAAAGGAGCGAAGGAGCTGAAGGGTTTGCAACCCCTTAGGATGAACAACAATATGAACTAACTAGTACCCTCAGAGCTCCCAGGGACTCAACCACCAACCAAGGACTATACATGCTGGGACTGATTGCTCTGGCAGCATGTGTATAGTAGAGGAGTGCAAAGTCAGTCATCAATGGGAGGAGAGGCCCTTGGTCCTGTGGAGGTTCTGTGCCCCAGTGCAGGGGAATGCCAGGGCCAATAAGTGAGAGAAGGTGGAGTGGCAAGCAGGGGGACGGGGGAGGCAACAGGGGTTTGTTCTTGTTGTTTTTTGTTTTTTGTTTTGTTTTTTTGGAGGGGAAACTGGGAAAGGAGAAATCATACGACATGTAAATAAAGAAAATATCTAATAAAAAAAGAAAAAACCAAGTAAACAAAGGTCATAAAAAGGGAACTAACAATTTATTATAGGTGCTAGGACAGAAGATAAACTATCAACTGGGTTTATCTATATAAAACTTCACTAATAACTTAGTTATGGTTTTAAACTTTTGGTAACTCTGTGGAGCTGAGACAGGTGATGGATGTTAGCTAGATAATTACTCCTAATGGATGTGCATGTAAACATTCTCTGTTGTAAACTTCTACTTCAATTTATGATTTGATTTTCTGTGTGAACTTTTGATGAACTTTTTAACATGTGATCATTTATTCTGAAAGATGCTTAAGGGCTGAGGACAAAGAAAAGAGTCAGAACTGGGGGACTAAGGTGAGAGGAACAGAGGTGAGAAGAACTGAGCTGGGGAGAAGTTTTTAGACAGAACACTTTTTAGATTAGAAGGAGAATGCAGAGTGGAATAACTTAGAAACTATAGGTAACATAAAATACTAAAAGAGCAATGTGCAGAATGCAGAGGGAAAAAGGGAAAAAAAGAAGATGCTGCAGTGACCAGAAGGAGCAGGCATGCTTCTTACCATGGTGTTAGGCGCTGGCCAATGTCAGCCACACAAGCATAGCACGTCGCTCACCTACGCATGCGCTTGACTATACGTTGCTCATCCAACCGTACCCTCCCCGAAAGGGTGACGTGGTATCAGCAGGCACTGCTGAGCCAATGACAATGTTGGCAGACATTGCTAGCCAATCAGGCATGGACACATCCGCACAGGAGAACTTAAAAGCTGACTGCCCCGTGGGTTGGGGTCTCTCTCTCTCAATTCATTGAGGGCACTCCCAATAAAGTGTGATTGAGAAGGATCCTGATGTTGGCATCCTTCCTGAAAATGGGGAGACGGGACACCATGGGACTTGTTCTGTCCCATGACAAGGCAGGCTTAGTCTTATTAAAAGAAACAAAGCTTTTTTCTTACAAACATGGGTTTAATTCTTTTAGCATTAAAAGGATAGAAGCCTTTTCTTTCTCTATGTAATAAAGATTGGAGCTCCATTTTTCATCCAGAATGAGTTCTTTCTGCATTGGTGCATGATCTTTTGTTCCATATGCATATATAAGTATGGATGTGTGTGTAAGTATGTAAATGTGAGAATGTATGCATGTGTGTGTGTGTAAGTATGTAATTGTGAGAATGCATGCAAGCTGGACCCAATTGGGTATGAATGGAAACGTATAAATGAATGGAAACGTATAAATGAATAAATGAACATGAATGAATCTATATATGAATTTATGTGAGATTATGCATGTTTACTTATTTAAAAGTTTTTCCTTCTGAAGTGTTATTCTCTTCTCCTGGTTCAATAGAAGTTTATTGCTCTGAATTTCCCCCTAGCCCAACAAGCAAGAGGCATCTGGACAATAGGGAAAAAGCTCTAGGATTAATCCTTTACTTAATCTCCTGCTGATTTAGGATGAGGTGCTACATGCCAGGAACTAGAGTTTATGGCCTCAGGGGATCACAGAAGGCAAGCCAGAGACTATAGCATAGTAACTTAGACTTAGATAACTAAACTTTTTATTATAAAGAACTCATAATTTCTCACAAGAAAACGTCTTACCCTCCACCTATGTTCTTCCCCTTCTGGT
The DNA here is from genome assembly GCA_019843855.1 of Hylomyscus alleni. NCBI lineage: Eukaryota > Metazoa > Chordata > Mammalia > Rodentia > Muridae > Hylomyscus > Hylomyscus alleni. The sequence continues at coordinate 7,529 of JADRCC010480992.1, forward strand.
GCCTCAAGAAGAATCGACAAGAAAGAAGAAATACCCAGTTGGGGCTGCCCATCCCTGACCCCTGCACTCGTGGACTGAGCAACTACTAGGATTTTTGCCTTCCCATTCACAGTTGTCCATTGTTGGGTTAGTTGGACTACAGACTGTAAGTCATTACAATAAATTCCCTTAATAATATAGAAATAATAAGTTCTGTGACTATAGAGAACCCTGACTAATACATTTCCATGGCCTGATGGATGGAGACTCCTCCCCTAGTCTTCTGGCCTATATACTCTAGTCTCTCCCTGAGTCTATGTTGCACACAGCAGGTGGCAGGGAGCACCTGGATACTCAGGTAGGGTCTTGAGGCCCTTGCACTCCACCATGAGAGGGTATAAACAATAAACAATCCCATATGGGATGATATTTTGCAAGTGGGTGCAGCTGAATGTCGCAAGATGGGAGTTGCTTGGTTCGGAGGACAGTCTTTCTGTTCAATTAATAGCCATGAAGTCTATCAAGAAAATACAGACAGCAGGAGAGAAGAACCATCTTTAGATGAGGATTCCAAAATGAAGAAGACAAATAAAAAGGACAAAACTAAAATAAGTAACTCCACTAGAGACTAACAAAGGCTCAGATATATTAGGGTTCAGTATGCCAACCCTTCATTCTGTTCACAAATATGGCAAGCCGATTTTAAGTCAAATATAACTAGCAACAATGGATTGGTGAAAAAGTTAACATTCTACTGTAAGATTGTTGGCTACAGGCAAGCAAGGTTACATATTAGAAGAGAAAACTGGTGGCTACCACTTTCTCCCTATGGCCTTCATAGCCTCTTTGATGTCCTTATTCCTCAGTGTATAAATCATAGGATTCAGCATGGGTGTGACAACACTATACAGCACTGAGATCAGTCGGTCTTTCTCTAGTGAATAAGATGAGATAGGCCTTACATATGTGAAGATAGCACTGCCATAATAGAGAATAACAATGAGCAGGTGGGAGGCACAGGTGGAAAAGGCTTTGTGCCTCCCCTCAGAGGAATGGATCTTCAGGATGGTGGAGATGATGTAAAGGTAGGAAAGGATGATGCACAGGAACGGAGTCCAACCTATGAGGATCCCAATGGACAGCAAAGCCAGTTCATTGAGGGCAGTATCACCACAGGACAAGATCAGCAAGGGAGGTATGTCACAGAAGAAATAATTGATCTGATTGTTACCACAGAAGGGCAGGTGGAAGGTCAGAACTGTGTGCACCACTGAGTTGACAAACCCACCTGTCCAGCATGAGGCTGCTAACCAGCTGCAGAGGGCCTTGTTCATAATAACTGAATATCGTAAGGGCTTACAGATAGCAATGTATCGGTCATATGCCATTGCTGCCAGGAGGAGACACTCTGAGCCAACAAAGAAAATGAATGCAAAGAGCTGGGTCACACAGCCTCCATAGGAAATGGTCTTCTTCTCTGACAGAAGATGCACCATCATCTGGGGGACATTAGTAGTAGTGTAGCAGATGTCAATAAGAGCAAGATTTCCTAGGAAATAATACATGGGTGTGTGGAGGTGAGAATCAGCTATGGTCACCACGATGATGAAAACATTGCCTCCTAAAGTGCATATGTAGGTCAGAAAGAAGATGGTGAAGAGTAAAAACTGCAATTCATTCAGGTGGGAGAACCCCAAGATAATGAATTCAGATAGAGCTGTCTGATTCTTTCCTTCCATGACGTCAGCTGGTTTCCCTTTGTGAATTCGACAAACAGGTGCATTGATAATAGTCTGCAAAACAAGAAGGCAAGTGCCAGTACCAATAATGTCACCATGATCTACATTGGATACCAAGCCACAAATGAAGCACTTCTTTGCAAGACACAACCAACACATGCCACTCAAGATATACATGCATACTCCCAGTGTTTGTCCCAGGAATCAAGTCCCTGTGGAATACACAGTACTACCGTTTTAAACTGAGGAAGGTCACAGTAGGATTATATCTGTAAAGCCACTCTTTTGAAAATGGCTAGGTCAAGCTCTTCTGCATTTTCTTGGTAACACGCAGACATGTTGCATTTTAGATAGAATAGTTAACCACAGTTAATGTAATGCCTGAACTTCAGATCCTGGTGTACAGCCATCTCTGTTCTTCCTTTTCCTCTTTGGAGTGGAAAATTCAATATGTGTCTTCTTTTCTCTTGTTAAAATTAATGTGTTTTCAAAAGGCTCATGTCCACACACCATATAGATATTTGTGTATTCCCATTTGTTTCTGTACTTGGTACCATAACTACAATAAGTGAGGGCAATCCGGAACCATCTTAGATATCCACCAACACATTATTGGATTTTTTTTAAAAAAAATGTGTTGCATATACACAAAATTTAATGATAATCAGTTAATGGAAATCCATGTAAATACATTAACCCTGACTTAGACATAAATGGAGAAGGCTGTCCTGACAGTAGGTACAACAAATAGATTCAGTCATTTAAAGGAAAGTAGAGATGGCACAGCAAGTAAAGGACCTCGCAGTAGAGGCTCCTGACTTGAGTTCAATCTCCAGAACCCACGAAGCAGAAGGAAAGACTTAACTCCTTCAAGTTGTCTTATGACCTCCACACGTGCATGCCACAAACATATATGTTAATAAAAAACAAGTAATTAAATAAATAGTAAACCATATAGTCTATTTCTCCCATTGATATCCATATTTCTGAATCTATTGAACATCATTGTCTGCTGTTAGAAGTTACTTAAAAATTTAGCAAACTTTTCATGTTCCCCTTTCTTATTAATAAATAACTGTTTCATTTACTTGGGGCCTGGTAAATTAAAATATTGAGGATGCTAAGTAAGACTCCATGAGTTTGGTATCTTGTAACTTGTACTTTTATAAATTTTTCAGGGATTGATGCCTGTTTTATTTAGGTTTTTATTAACACTATGACCAAACACAACTTAGTGAGGAAAGAACTTATTTCAGTTTATTTTATAGTCCATAAGTGAGGGCAATCCAGAACTCTAGGCACTAACCTGTAGACAGGAAATAAAGTAGAGGCCATGGAGAATTGTTTCTTACTGACTTCCTCCCCAGGTTTTGTTTAGACTGCTCTCTTATACAACACAGAACCTACCCAGAGGTGGCACCACCTATAGGGAGCTGGGCCTTATAAAAACAGTAACTGATCAAGAAAAAAAGTTCTATGAACTTTCTCACATTCTGGTGGGAATATTTTCCAAATTAAGGTTTCCTCTTTATTTTTTCCCAAATGATTCTAACTTGTGTCAAGACAGCAGTTTTGGGCAGTTTTTAAGCAAGAAAATTGCAATCAGAGACAAGCAGGAGCCATTGGCTGATTCAAGATTCCCTTTCTGATAAATCATTGAAAGTACTATAGGGATTTTTGTGATCATTTTGAAGAACTTCCGTCATAGTACCTCAGCTACTCTTGTTTGCTTGTTGTTTGTTTTTGTTGTTGTTGATTTTGTTTTTGAGACAGTGCTTTACCCTGTAGCCTTGGCTGGCCTCAGCACTCACTCTGGAGACCAGGTTGGCTTTGCATTCACAGAGATTTGCCTGCCTATGGCTCCCAAGCTCTGGAATTAAAGGCATGTGCTGCCACACCTGGCTTCAGCCATTCATTACACAAGCCCAGTGGGATGCACAGCACTATCTCTCCTGTATTCTAGAATCACATTCTCAGCAAGATAAACCTGTCAGAAGTAACACAGCAGATAAAGTAATGACAACTCCTCTCTCCCAAGAGAACATACATGTAATTGGTGGCTGAAGTAATTTATTTTGCCTAGTGACAGAGGAATGCTGTTTAAAAGATTTTTCTTGTTTTTAAGGCAATTAAAGATCATGCAATTGCATATTTTAACCATACCATCACAAACTCTTATAGTTTGTTCCTGTAACTATTAATGTGCTCTGCCTATCCTCACAGAATCAATAATTAGAACTAATTGTTACCAAACATTTAATCTTCTACTTGAACACTTATTTTTAAAAAATGAAATGTTAGTGTGTTTTTGCATTTCTTACCCAAGCTGAACATTATTTCAAATTTTATGTTTGTGTTATTAAAAGATACTCTTCCAGAGCCTAGGCTAAGTCATTAGTTAAAATATTTTAATCGCAAGGAGAATTCTATATAAAAATTTAATTACCAAATTACACCATGTATGTGTGTGATATTTGTTACACAAATTATGAAAAAGGTGAGATAAATAAAATATTTTCCCTTTTAATGTCATTTTAAGTGAAAATTTCATAATATCTAGCAGTCATAATTATTGCTGCAAAGGAAAACAGTAAAGAAGATGGCCTAGTTTGGAGACTAGTTAACGAAAACTTCCCAGATAAAAATTTATTTGAGCCTCATGAATGAACATGAGTTGAGTATAACAGGCAATCTAGATGTAGAAATCTCTTCACATAAAAAGAAGAACACATGAAAAGGCTCCAGGTGTAGGGGAAGCATGAGACTTTAATGTAGGCAAAGATGCTGCACTTCAGGGAGCAAAGGCAAGAGACTTCTTTGGGAAACATAAAATCATTAAGATATAAGAGCAATAGAAAAAATGCAAGGTCATATATGTCTGTGTTCTGACAAAGACATGTGTTCCCAAAATAAAACATTTCACATTTGTTAAAATAAGACAACCCTGCAGAAAGTGAAACCAGGGTGGGGTGGGGGAAGAAGCAGGTAGAATGAGCCCATTGGATTTTCTCTTTCAGTCATTCAGGAAAGGATAGTGGAACTTCACACTAGAGAACTAGGCTGGAAACAAATGGAGGAGCTGGGTCACATCAGGGAATGCCATTTTTAAAATTCAAAATGAGCAAGGAATAGAACATTAGGATAATAATGGATATAAGTTAAATCCTTTTTAAAGGAGCGCTGGGATAAGTCTCGGGGCATGCTGTTCTGAGAAATGCACAATACAAAAAAGTAAATATAAAATAGACATGCCATCTTAGAAATTTTTAGGGGTAAAATAATTTTCTCAAACGATACTGATTAAAAAATATCAATATTGAGAGTCACATGTCAGTCCATTTGAAGCCATAGTCTGTGTCCTGTGCTCCTAGGTTTAAAAAATGGTCTGTGGAGTTTCTCCCTGAAACAAAGACAGCAGTAAACAGAGTACAGCTGGGATGGATCATGGTTCAGGTGTGGCCATGTCTAATTGGAGGCGTCTTTGAGATACCCGGGTAAATGTTAAGAGAATTAGAATTTGAACTTTACAAGAAATGTATGTACTACAGAGATAAATTGTGACATGTCAACATGTGAATGGAAGCAGATGAAAGAAAGGAAGGAACATGAAGATGAACCTTTCTTTAAGGCCTCAATTAATTTGGCACACTAGTTAACTAAACAAAAAATACTGACAAGGAAAAAAATAGAATAAAGAAACCCAGGGAAGCTCTAAGTTGGAGTTGAAGTATAGAGCCTGGTTCCAGGACGTTGTTTGTAAATACATGAAAAACCCTAGTGACGCACTCAGATGTTTTTCACGAGGAAGTTTTCCTGTGGATGACTGTTTCTTCATGGACAGGCCTTATGATATCAGCAGTGTAGAGCCCAGTGACAGAGGGAGCAAGAGGGTGACAGCTCTTCCTCCCACTTCAGGGTCTGCTTCATACCCAGAGAGCAAACTGAGGGCCTGAGGCACCTAGGTTGTGACACCTAGGCTCATACCCAAGTGTCTCCTGTGCCCTGAGATCCTCTTTTCTCTCCTTTGTTCTAGTCCATCAGCAAGCTCTCACATGGTAGAGCAGATAGGTAGAATACCTGAAACCATGAATGTTTCTCCACTGGGGTTACAACCTTGACACTTTTCCCAGGACAGTCTTCATAAGTCTAGTATTTATAGACACACAACCTGTATGTGCCTTCCTAACCCCATTTCTGTCAATCTTTCTTTGTTCAAACTTCAATTTAAATCCCCCCTTTAGCTTCAATTACAAAAAGATGTTTCTCCTATCTTGGAAACTCTAGGAGCCTTTGGTTCAATATCAGCTAGTATAATCTGTTTATTTTTCTGACTTGCATCACCTATTCTGGTGATAAACCATTTCAGAGTACATACCCTGTCTTATGAATTTTCTAGTAAAATAATGAACATTTGTGTTAAAAACCATTCAGCAGTAATCTAACCCTTTTGGAATGTCAGACACTAGTAAAATTTCCAAAATAAATAAATAAATAAAGTAAGTAAGAAAGGAAAAAAGAAAAGGAAAGAAATGTCCTTCTCTTTCACATGGTCAAAATGCTGAAAATCTTGGGGGAAAGTTCCTAAAA
>JADRCC010481023.1:0-11165 GCA_019843855.1 Hylomyscus alleni
AGTCTTTCTCTGTGAACCTTGTAGGGAGGGGATAGGATGTCCTGTTTATGTCTGGGTACTCTGCTGACTGAGCAGTTGAGAGTTTTTGCAACAGCTCCTGTCTATTGCATTAACAAACTTCTGTTGAGGTTGGAGAGCTGCCCTAATTCTCAGTTTTATTCTCTGGTACCCTCAAACTCATTAGGGTGTCTAAGCCTGTGAGGTGCATTGTGAACTTCTGAGGTATAAAACCACTCATTGGATCTTTCTTTTCCTGCTTTTCCCATTTTGCAACCAAGCTTTCCTGACATTACCCTCTGAATCATTTCACTAAAATCTTTAGATCATGTTCTTAGAAGAACACAAATTACATTTTCTTCAAGGGAAGGAAGTACCTGAGAAGTCAAATAGTCAAGCAGAGGAGTTAAGAACTCACTTCATTTCTGCCCATTTCTCTTTATGTTCCTTCAGACACCAGCTTCATAAAGATAATTTTATTATGCATATGAAAGAGGAAGAACTACAAGGTCTATTCTAAATGTATTCTAAAGCACTAAGTATGTTCCACACAGAGAAAAAAATCAACTTGTTTAAATGTGAAATTCTCTAGGCATGGTGGCTCAGTAGTACAACCCTGTAACTCCCACATACAAGAAGCAAGGGAAGGAAAATCGCCTCAAGTTGAAAACCAGCCTGAGCTGCAGAATGTGACCTTTTCTCCACCTTCTCCCCAAACCCCCAAAATGTGAATCTCTGCTTTCTAGTTTCCTTTCTAGTGTTGTGATGAGGAAAAAAAAACTGCCTTAGGGAGGAAAGGGTTCACTTCATTAGACAGGTCATAGTCGATCATCAAGGAAACAAGAGCAGGAACTCAGGAAAAAGTTGAAGCAGAAACCATGAAGGAATGTTGCTCACTGATCTGCTCAGCACCTTTAAAAAAAACCACAGCCTAGATCTATCTGGTCAGGGATGACATGATTAATGTTCCTGTATCAATGAGGAATCAACGAATTCATCATAGGCCACTTGGAATGGAACAATTTTCTTTTTTCTTCTTTTTATTTAGTTTAAACTCCAGATTGTATTCCTCTCCTGGTCCACCCCTATGCCATATCCCATACCTCCTCCCCACCCCCTGTCTCCATGAGGATGTCTCTACCTTCCTCATCAGACCTCCCACCCCATCAGACCTCTAAACTCCCTGGGGCCTCCAGTCTGGTGAGGTTTAAGTGCATCTTCTATAACTAAATCCAGACCCAGTAGTCCTCTGCTGTATATGTGTTAGGGGCCTCAAAACAGCTGTTGTATGCTGCCTGGTTAGAGATTCAGTATCTGAGAGATCTCAGGGGTTCAGGTATATTGAGAATGTTGGTCCTTCTACAGGGTCACCTCTTCTTTTTAAAAATTAATTATTTTATTTATTTACATGCCAAAAGGTGCCCCCATACCATACTTCACAGAGTTCTTCCTTCCATCTACTTCCCCCTGCACCTCTGAGAGGATGCCTCCCCTAAGGATCCTTCCACCCTGGGGGATTTTACAAATCCTTTCCCACAGGGGCCATACAAGGCAATCCTAGGCTACATATGTTCCTGAGGCCTCAGACCAGCCCATGTATGCTCTTTGATTGGTGGCTTAGTCCCTGGGAGTTCCCAGGGATCCATGGTAGTTAACACTAACTATTGTTCTTTGTATAGGATTGCCATCCCCTTCAGTTCCTTCAATCTTTCCCCCAACTCTTCCATAGGGATTCCTTACATTGATACCATGCTTGGTTTTGGGTATCTATATCTGTCTCAGTCAGCAGCTAGTTTGAGCTTCTCAGAGGACAGCCATGCTAGGCTCCTGTCTGCAAGCACAACATAACATCAGTAATAGTGTCAGTGACTGGTGCCTGACCATGCACCCCATGGACCCTAAGTTGGACCAGTCAGTGGTCAGCCATTCATTCAGCCTCTGTTCCATTTTTGTTGCTGCATTTCTTTTAGACAAGAACAATTTGGGGTTGAAAAATTTGCAGGTTGGAAGGGGAGGTTCTGTTGCTAAGGTCTTGTCCTCCAATTGGTTCTTGACCTATCAGTAAAGAAGGCCTAGAACTAATTGCTGGATGGAAGGTAGAGGTGGGACTTCTGGGTTCCAAGAGGAAAAGGAGATGCAGGAAAAGAGAGAGGGGCTTTTCTGCCATTCTTTGGAACAAAAGGAAAACAGCAGTCATGTAAGGTCTCAGGGAAGGTAGGGCCTGCAACCTCCACTATGGGTGGGGGCCAAGGATGTTGGTGAGCACTAGCTGATAAAAGCCCCTAAGTTTAAGGTGAAGGGAAAGATGGAAATAATAAATTGATAAGGACATGTGTTTCCAGGCAGGAGGAATCTGTACCACACCGCCAAGAGGTAAGTTCTAAAGGTAACAGAGCAGTGTGTGTGTGTGTGTGTGTGTTTTACCCATGGATTCAATGGTCTCAGTAGTGGTCTGATAACTCCTCCAGGAGCAAAGGTAGGTAGAAAAGGAAACCTGGAGTAGGCTGGTTGTGACCAATCCCAGGGCAAAGCTGGGTGAAACAAAAGGAGCTGGGAAAGGTCAGATCACAGGTAGCAGCTCTCAGCAAAGGCAGAGCATGACTTTAAAAATACACACATCAGTAGGTGGGTTAGTATCTCAATCCCTCCACTGGGGTATCTGTCTGTCTACTGGAAGTGGTCACTTCCCAGAGGTTACCACTTACCAGTTGTTTCAACTTGACAACCAAGGTTCATCATTACACTCTGTAAAGGATTATCATGGCATGGACCTACGGTAAGAAATAATAAGAAAATAAAACAAGAAATAATTTCTGATGACAGAGAAATTCTTTCTATATGATATACTGTCAGGGTACTGTTTCTGAATTCAGTTCTTACACGGCACATTATTTTCTGTGGGTGTGGTCAAAATACCGTGGTGTTGCTGATATGTGGCAAAGTTCTGCATTGAAACCTGAAACTCTGATGTCTGAGTAAAACAACTGATTGAACTAAACATGACTGAAGTCTTGGGACTACTGCCTGAAAGCTTGAAGACTTGATGTCTGTACTGGCTAGTTTTGTGTGTCAACTTGACACAGGCTGGAGTTATCACAGAGAAGGGAGCTTCAGTTGGGGAAGTGCCTCCATGAGACTCAGCTGTGGGGCATTTTTTCAATTAGTGATCAAGAAGGTATGGCCCCTTGTGGGTGGTGCCATCCCTGGGCTGGAAGTCTTGGGTTCTATAAGAGAGCAGGTTGAGCAAGCCAGGGAAAGCAAGCCAGCAAGGAATATCTCTCCATGGCCTCTGTGTCAGCTCTTGCTTCCTGACCTGCTTGAATTCCAGTCCTGACTTCTTCTGGTGATCAACAGCCATGTGGAAGTGTAAACTGAATAAATCCTTTCCTCCCCAACTTGCTTCTTGGTCATGATGTATGTGCAGGAATAGAAACCCTGACTAAGAAAATGTCATAAGATTTACATTTGTGATTCTGTGCCATAGTCAATAACCATCCTTCTCTCAAGCTCAGCTTTATAAGCAATCTTAGGACACAACCTTCATATATATGTCCCTGGGCTACACTGCAGAAATAGGAGAGAATGGTGTGTTGGAAACCAGTTCCAATCAGAGAACATGTTTCTTTTCCAGCACGGTTTAAAAATGAGAAATATTTCAAACAGAAAGTGATGCGTTTCTGGGAAGAAATTGATGAGCATTTTATGACCATATACAAACCCTTCCTATGTAACTCCTCCCTCATTTACCATCTCCTCTCTAGGACAGACTGGACAGTTCATGTCCAGGACTTGAGTTCATTTTGGGTTTCAGAAGACAAAGGCGACTGTATGATTTGTTTTCATAGATTGTAGAGGAGGAAGAGATATCATCAATTATTTTAGGCAACAGGTCACTAAGGAAACATTCAGGAACAGATTTCAACTCAAGTACTGCTGAGCTTCACTGCAAATATTAGCAAGAGGCCCCATAGATATCTGTAGCAGTGGCCTTGTGACTGCTGTGACCATAGTTCTCTGAGTAGGTCAGTTGGGTATGCATATCTTAGCACTGTGCAGTCCTGTCTATTGAGTTCTGGGATAATTCTCTTTTGGGACAATAAATGACAGTGAAAAGAAGAGCTTTGTTGGGAGTTCAGGGTAGTGTCAAGGGGACAAAGCACTGTTCACTCTACTGGAATGCCCAAGTAAAAATATCTCCTTCCAATTAATTTTGTTCTCAAAAGTGAAACAAATTTATTCTTTATTGTGCTCACATATGGCAAATATATGTTTTACTTATTCAAGACAACTGAGAGAGAGAGAGAGAGAGAGAGAGAGAACAAATTCCTTCTAATCCCAGGTTCTTCTCTCCACAGAGAGGAACCTAAGCCAGGAGAAAACAGCCCAAGGTGGAACTGGTTCACTTTAGGGTACATTTTGCTCACCTGTCTTCTTTTTTCTGAATGCATAGCTTCTTAATCTCCAGGAAGAGCAGATGTGGATGTAGGGGTTCCCTGTCTTGCTGCTCTCCCTTAGCATCTTTCATGAGCTATTTATTAGGAACTCTATTGAAAGATGAAAGTCAGGGGACAAGTTCTTTTAAGACACTAGCTGCAGGGAGTGATAGTTTGCTCATCCTTCTGGAGGGGCCCACTGGCTCCCTGGAGTTCCAGCAGAAGCTTTGAAGGCTTCCCTGTGAACTAGCGAGCACTTCATCAGCTATGAAGGATCAAGACCCCTGACACCTGAGCATCTTCTAAGGGCTTTGTTCATCTGTACAGGTTTGTTTGTGGCCTGGGGTATTAGCTGTGACTTCTCTATGTACTTGATTTCCACAGCAATAAAAAATTGACTAAGAAAAATGTGGCTATGGGCAAATAGAAAAAAATGACATGTGTTTATGGAGCCAATTTCTGCAAGTGAGTAAATTCCATGAGTCATTTTGTAGTTGTAAAGAAGGTTGTAAAATGGTTTAATTACTGTAAGCTCACTCAAATAAATCCAAAGGTTGGAGCTACAGAGATGAAAGGAAATAGATCTTTTGTTTTCTCCCTTGTTGCCTCCATTTCTAAGTTTCATTACCAAAGATGGGTGCTGACCTGGTTGCCAGCACTGTTGATTGCACTTTGAGGGTCTCATGGTGTTATGAATGTTGTGTTCTGACCTATGGGGACAAGATGTCACCAGTTTCATGATGTTACAAACATTAGCCTGAGACAGGGAACAGAGGGTGGGAGAGAACAAGAGAAGACAGGGAGAAAGGAAGAAGAGAAGAAAGGTAACGGGAGAGAGAAGAAAGCCAGGAGAGCTCTCCAGAAAGCTGAGGAGGAGGCAGTTGGAGGCAAGGAGAGTGAATGAGTGGTGTGAAGGGAGGAAAACCTTACAAGGCAAAGGGAAGAAAAGGAAAAAAAGACCTGGAAGGGAAAGGCAGGGCATGATTGGCATTTGCTTAGTGTTCCTTATATTCCAGGCAGTGGGCTTCGGCTTAAATTGTTTCACTAATTCTCCAAGACTCTGCAAGTCAGATATGGTATAAGCCTAAAGTTTTAGATGAATAAGTTGAAACTCAGAGGTGTGGAAAAACTGCCTGAGGTCACACAGCAAGGAGCATCCAGCTTGAACTTTTTAAGTCAGAGTTCTGAATGTCTACCTTCCTAAGATCCTCTGAGAAATACCCAATTTGACATAAAGTTGGAGACTTACTTTTTGGGTTGAAGCAAGCTTATACACAATGTGGCTACAGACTCATGGCTCTTTTATCGACTCTAGATGCTGGTTCACTTAACATCCATATCAGTAAAATGTAAACTTGTACTTTAGTAGAGTTTAAACCAATATTTGTTCATTTTTACTATATTTCAGCCACTCAGGGACCTCACCAAGTGATGAATTTCTCAGACTCTACCCAAAGGCACTAGCTTGGAGCCAGATGTTCAATGCTCAAAACACTCCAGCTCACTCGTGACAGTCCAGAACATTCAGAATAGTACTGTTCTGTCCAATAGCCAACCTGTGAGAGGATACTTTGACTGCAGCAAATAAGAGTAAGCTCTGTTTATAAGTAGCTTTAATTACCAGAAAATTCCTCTTACATTGAACAAATAAATCTCACATAATATCTGCCTGGCTTGTTTAAACAGAACTACATATAGATTTCTGTTCCCAATATTATATTGTATTACATGTGTGTGTGTGTGTGTGTGTGTGTGTGTGTGTGTGTGTAGGTTGGAATAGGGTAAAGGAGCTACAGATACAAGTGATTGTGAGCCACCTGGTGTTGATCATGGAAACTGAGTTAGGTCCTCTGGAAGAGCAATGGGTATATTTAACAGCCTCCTTTCATTTTTAAAATGTTTTTCCCTGAATGCTATTTTTAGGAAGTGAACTTGATTAAGAGAAAAAAAAACTTATTTATGTTCCCTATGGATCAGGGATTTGCTTTTCAACAGTGGGTGGGTGAGAGGGGAAAGGTTAGAATCCAAAACTGTGCTGCAGAAGAGAAGGTGGGACCCTCTGTTCTTCACTGGGCAGACATCTGTAGAGAACCTCACACCTGGTGTTCTCATTTTGTATAGTAACATCCATCTTATGAATCTCCCAGATCAAACAAAATACCTCATCCAATGCTACCTCAGCTGAGGGAGAATCCTTGTGCGTCAAGGTGGAGGTGGGCTTGGCCCTAAAGAATAAGGCACGGGCAGGTAAGGAACCCTGGGAGCCCTGGCCTTTCAGAGGCTTCTTGTTCTTATCCAGCTGGTCCAGGAACTGCTTGTTAAGTCACTGAAGTCAACTGTGAGGAGAGATGGTGCTGAATAGAAAATTACCATGTGTTTTCAACCAGTTCACTGGGCATCTCATACTCCTAGAGATGCATCTTCTGATTTGTTCACCTGCTAAAAACAGAAGCAAGTATTTATTCATTGGCTTAGAAGAAAGTTAACTACTTATAAATTTTAAAAGGCAGCAAAGAATGGGTGTGATATGAAGCATCCTAAGTGGTGAGTTAGGTATATGTTTTAAAACTTAAAATAATGTGGTCTGGAGAATTAAAAATAAACGCATCCAATTATTTATTTAAAAAATAGGAATGATGATGACTAATTATTATGACTGTTTGATGGTTATATGAGAGAGCATATCACATGAAATTTCTAAGCATTTCTTACTACACTTTCAGAACCAAAGACTAGAATGCCAGCATTTGTATTTGGCCTTAGTATCAGTCCTCCTGGTTTGCCACTTGGATCTTCATGAATCAACAGCATCAATGGCCTCTCTTTTAGTAGCACTTAAGTGATGAGACAGTTAGGAAGAAAAGGGGGCATTCAAATGAACACGGGAAATCTAAACTGATGCTCTGTCCTCAGTTTCTTGCAAACCCAAAGAGAAAACGAAGGTTGGAGGTATGACAGATATACTGCATCAGCCTTTGAGTAAGTTACTTAATGAATACATTCCCCATTGATTCTTTTTAAAGAATTTTTGTTGTTGTTGTTCTGCTGTTCCAGTCACATTTAAGGAGTATGAATCATAACAACAGAATCCTTGGCTTGCTTTGATATTTTTAATGATGTCATTCTGATCTGTGGTGGACATAAAACCAGAAGAACTCCAGAATGTGAACTTACAGGGGCATCAAGGAAGAGGAGGACCTAAATGTCCTTAAATACAATATGCTTCTTAAATTAAAGTGTTTATATCACTGCAAACACAGCATGGGAGTTTGCATGTTGGTATGTGTTAAGTGCTGGGAACATTCAGAATAAGAGCTATGAGCATCCTAGCTATATAACTTCTGAGAGTTTTTTTCTTTTCTTTTTTTTCTCTTGCTACACATCCATGGCAGCTCCTGTGTAGCTTTCAGCCCTGTGAGTAGATTTAACTTCAAAGATTCAATGCTTCCCTAAATTAAACAGGTACCATGGGCTGTCTAAGTAGGTATTGTGCGTGAGAGTCACAGTCTCATCTTGGCCTTATGTGATGTATGTTAATCCCAGGCCTCTCCACATGCATAGTGCTGAACCCAAAGTGGCTCAATGGAGGTTGCAATCACATAATAGACAAACAAATTCTAAGCTCTTAAATCACCAAATACAATACTCAGAAGATTGCTCTTGCGTGGGATGCTGGGGTCCACAGCATTGGCTGAGTTAGCTGAGATGAAGAGCTATCTCCATTACCAGGCCAAACCTTAGGAGGTTTGCATTGAGTCTATGTTTTTATTTCACTGATAAAATATGACCCCACTGTCCTTTTGTATCCCAGAAGTGTGAGGGCACATGTACATTTTTTTTCTCTTTTGAAACTGCATGCAGATAAAAGGGGATTCCTTTCAAAACTACAACCTCACAATGATAAATAATTTTTGATTTACTATACATAACAGTAGCGTATTTTTTGTTAAAACAGCAAGCTTTTTTACCAAAATGAAAAGAAAACATTCATTTCTTTATAAATAGTTTAAGTAGTTTAAATACATATTTCATACCAAGGATATAAAAATAGCTTCTTTTTTCAATAAATAGAGACATTTTCATTTACATGGCAAATAACGTGCAGATAGCTAACCACTGGCCACCAGCTCTATTTGACTGATTGTCTAGGAGATGACATGCAGTGATAATTGTTCCTCTGCCTTCACAAAAAGGAAAATAGATCAGTGGGAGCCATGCACTCCCGAGGCCAACAGTGCTATGGATATTGTTCAGGAATGACAGTCAGGCACTCAGGATAAACCTTTGCTGAACTTCACAAAAATTACTTATAACAAAACTAATCCCCAAACTCTTTGTCTGGGGTTTCTATCTGCTCAGACCCTCTGGGTCATTGGATGGTTACCAAAGTCTGTCAATCAGACCAGTAAGTTAATACCTGTAGAGAAAAGGTTTGATGCTTCTATGATCTAGAAATTGTTTGCTACAGTATAGAGGTGGCTCTGCCTTTTCCTGGCCCCTTGCCCTCTTTCCTGCAGAATTCCTAACTTTGCTCAGGCTCCACACCTGCTAGAAGCCACAAAGGCAAACTAGAGCTGTCATGCAGCAGTGGGTTTGGCATTGAAAGCGGCCCTTATGTGCTGATATTATACGTTTATGGCTTTGCTGTCCTTTACATCCGCTGTGCTTGTGACAACTTCTACTGGAAAGTTCTCCAAGGGTTCTGTCGAGGCTGACATCATTCCTTCTTGGTCCCAAGAGCCTGGTAAATTTTCCAAACTGAAAGAACTCACAGGTCCATGAGTGATGCTGCCCTCCTCTGACCTACTTGGGAGAACCAGATGCAAGGATGTTTCTGATGAGGAGCATACAGAAGATGAGAGAGTGGCCGAGATGGACTGCAAAGGTGTCAGTGTGGTATCTGAATGGGGGGAGATGCACCTTAGGAACTGCAAGTGGCCTTCTTGGATAACCTGGCAGTGGGAGGGAGAATAATCCAGGTTTGGAGAATGATGCACTTCACCGTCTGCTGGGTTTTGCTCGTGAGCTTCAGTTCGCTGAGGGCTGCTGCCCACCAAGGATGGATCGACAGTCCAGATACCAGAGGTGACATTACCATGGTAAAGATGTGCTCCACCTGCCTGCAAATGTAGGCAAGGCTGGTGAGCACTCCAGCTGACCCTAGTCTGTAAACTTTCTCTGGAAGGACACATTGGGGTGGGATGTAGAGAACAAAATTGTGATGGCTGCTGAGGTGACAAGATGTTTTGCAGAAGTTGCATGATGCTTCTCATATCTTTCCCTAGCTGGGAAACCTCCTGAGTCAATGTTGTGACCTGTGTGGAGAGAGCAGAGCCAACAGCTATGGTCAGAGGTACACAGAGTGAACAAGTTTTAGAGCAGGGAGGGCAGCAGTGAGTTTTAGGAGATTTCTCACTAAAAGTGGTGCACCAACTAAGAGGTAGGCAAGCTCAAGGTGAATGAGTGGGTTGGGCATCTAGATGGATTTATATCCTGATCAAAAGGCATACCTATGCTGGAGAAGATGGTCAGGTTTTTGTCACTGACTGGGGTATCACTGTAAAGAATTAGGGAAGCTCTATGGCCTTTGACACCAAGAGCAGCTTCCACCTCCTGAGAGTGGACAGGATGCAGACTGGTACACAGATGTCACCAAGTACTTAGAGGGACACGCAAAGCACCTGGCACACTGAGTCCCTCTTTAGTGTGGTAATTGAACAGCAGTTCTCTGGCTTAACATTTTCTAGCTGAGGGTTTGTGACTACAGGTCCAGACGGGAGCAGAACATTAATAAAAAAGAGGATGGTGAGAACTCTTATCGAATTTTCTAGCAAGAGAAATCTTGGAGAAAGTGGAAGCAACAAAATGAGGTGAAAAGAAAGAGCTCTCCGACATAGTTAATTAGAGCAAGGACTATGAGTACCTGAGTGTTGCGGTGTACACCAGGTAACTAGGAGGACCTAGAACTGTAACCAGATAGGACTGTGTCTGCTCCACTCAGCACCTTATCAGATTCTCAGAGGAGACAGGCCATAAACATATGAAACAGAAAATGTATCTACTTAAAACAACAATAAAATCCACTTACAAAATTGTTTTCCTAACATTAGATCTAGATCAAAACAACCACAAGCAGGGCAGTGGACGTGCACACCTTTAATCCCAGCACTTGGGAGGCAGAGGCAGGCGGATTTCTGAGTTCAAGGCCAGCCTGGTCTATAGAATGAGTTCCAGGACAGTCAGGGCTATACAGAGAAACCCTGTCTCAAAAAACAAAACAAAACAAAACAAACAAAAAAGCCAAAAAACAAATAAACAAAAATCAAAATACCCCCCAAAAAACCCCAACAACAACAAAGAAGTAAACAAACAACACCCCACAGAGTCCACTAGAAGACTGACAGTGACTCCAATCTATGCTTTCTGAAATATTTGTTCCTTAGCACAAGAAAGATTGCATCTCCTCAAACAGAATACTCACAAATATCCACTCTTTGGATTACTTAACACTAAAACAATGTTGTAGTGATTAGCTATCTCTATCTTAATGAAATCTTACTAAAATTTTAATTAATTAATTAAACTTAAAATGTAATTAAAATACCTTTATCTATGATAGTGTCATTGTGATTTGATTTTATTATCTCAACCCACAAAGGTTCCAAAAGAAGCAGTTGAAGCTTTGGATAAACAGCACCAGGACCCAAACAAGGCAGTTTCAATATCCATGATATT
>JADRCC010481072.1:0-10006 GCA_019843855.1 Hylomyscus alleni
ACCACAGCAGACAGTCTGCCATGGAGCTGTGGATGAAACTTGAGTCTGAATTTGGAGAAAAGGAGGGAGAGTAAAGACCTGAAGCTCACCTTTCTGTCTCGCTGGCCTACTTAGTTCTCTGGCAGAACTGACCAGTAAGTTCTCAGGGAATGCCTGTTGGAGTTCTGGGATGAAACAAAGGAATGAGTGAGCAAGAAACCAGGAGGAGAGGATCTGCAAATGATCCTCTGGAGATAATGGCATTTCGTGGGGTATAGGGATTCGAACTCTAGACTTCAGCCTCATACAGTGAGCAATTCACTCACCCAATCATCTCACCAGCCCTTTTCATCTATCTCTTTGTAGACTAGTTTGTACATGTTTTCACAGAGGTTTCAAAGTACAAATACATAAATATCAATCTGCAAGTAATTTCCCAAACGACTGCTTGTGTCAGGAATGCTCATAATCCCCCGAGTAAATAATTTATAGGAATTAAGCTCCATGGGTACTAAGAGCATGTTACCAGGAGGCAGGGGCATGGAGAGACGTTAAAACTGGAAGCTTGCAATCAATTACCAGATTTGCTTACGAAGAGTTTTAATTATTATTATCATTACTCTTTTATAAGCTGCTTTGTAAACTTACAACCATAGTAGTTACATTCTAACTCACAGTTCCTGAGAGAAAACAATAATTTAAAACCCTTCAAAACCACACAGCCACAATAGGTGAGTCTTGGGTTTTTAGTGAAGATTTTAAGATTTAAACTGTCAGTTTGTTTTCTATTGATCACTCTTCATCCTCTTTCCTTGCTGCATGTACTTGTTATCTTTTTGTTTTTAGGATGGTAAGTTTCTTTGCACTGCAATTATAGTTCCATATCACTGCCCGAAATGATGAATCAATACTTCTAAGCCTAAGTACCAGATAAGGTTCCCTGGCTTTATTCACTGTGCAGAAAATATGCTACTATTTTCTTCCTGGTGGCATTTCGGGGCATAACTTTCCTGTCACAAATATATTACAGCAGTAAGTGATGTAAGCCATTCTCTCATTTTCCGTTTTTACTTTGTATAATTTAAGAAAATGTAGACACCCGTTCTGTCTTTTATATATTTCCATAAAATTTACAAAAATGAAGGTATTCTTTCCATTAGATAAAAACATTGAAGTTACTTTTTTCTTAGCACCTTTGTATTTATATACAGTGTTAGCACCTTCTGGGAATATGAATCAACCTTGCTGCTGAGATCCTGGCTAGGTCATTGCGAACCATATCCAATTTGCTTTGGTGTTATCAATTTAAGAAGATTCTTACTTAACTGGAGTCATTATTGCTTCGTTTGGGCTATTTGAAGTGCATCATGTCATGACTAAACTAATGTAAGGTGCTTGAATGAACTGCTGTGAGAGTCCTAGAACAACTGGGTCATGATTCTCCCCCAAACCACTTCATTATACACACAAGCATAAATGCATCCCTCTATCATGCTTCTTACTGCCAAAGGTTGTAATCTGTGAAATTTTAATACTCTCACATTTTTATCTAGATCCAACTCATAAATATTTTCAAGAAAATTTGTAAACTTATAAATACATTATTTGTACACTAATATACAATCTGACTAAAGATTATTTCTCTTTCCAACTTAGATAATGATAGTTATTATTTATAAACCTTGTGATTTCTGATTTCTTCACTGTAAGGAAAAAATCATACCAACCCTTTATTTGCCAAATCTATCAATGTATAAGACTTATATATTTTGTTCACTGAACTCTTTACCTATAATCTTCACATTTATCCTCTCTTCCTTTTTTCCATATTGGCTCTTGCTTATATAACTGCACTCATCTTAATTTAAAGGACACACACCACTTTACAATGAAAGGATGTAGCAAATTATCCTACAATCACATGACCAGGGAACAAGCAGGTGTCATCATCTTAACATATGACAAAATGGACATCAAGCTAAAATTAATCAGTAGAAGTTGTCTTGGTTAACTGTTCTCCGGGGCCCACAATCATAAACATAACCATATAAGCATCAATCTCTGACTCCCCATTTCATTATGAGTATACTATTGGACTTAGTGATGCAGATTAACTCCACACTTTCCAATAAACAGGTCATCAGAACAATAAAATGTGAAATATAAGAATTGATATCATACATCAATGGATCTAAGATATATGTACGGAATACTTACAACAGAAATCTACAGAATATTACATCCAAATATCAAATAATACATATTCTACTCTGGAACCCATGGAAGTTTCTCTAAAATAGACCACACACTAGGGCACAAGAAAAATCTCAACTAATCAAGAAAAAATAAAAATAATTCTATATGTTGTTTCCGACTGCAATGCAATTAAGCTTAACATCATCA
Organism: Hylomyscus alleni; assembly: GCA_019843855.1. Classification (NCBI taxonomy): domain Eukaryota; kingdom Metazoa; phylum Chordata; class Mammalia; order Rodentia; family Muridae; genus Hylomyscus; species Hylomyscus alleni. The sequence goes on from JADRCC010481072.1 coordinate 2,383, forward strand.
ACAACAGAATCATAATGAATGGAACTCATTGGGATTAAACAATACATTCCTGAATGATGAATGGGCCAGAGAAAAACTCAAGAAATAAATCAAACAAATCCTGGGATTCTATGAAAATAAAGTCAAATAAAGTAATAGTACAACAAAAGCTCTGAGATATGTTGATATCAGTCCTAAGAGTAAAATTGATAACTCTAAGTACATATATTTAAAATTCAGAAAGAGAACAAACAATTTATGACAAAACTGAAGATTTAGGGGAAAAAGCAGAGAAATCCAAACCTAAATTCAGTAAGTAGTAAGAAATATTAAAATATCAGAGCAGAAATTAACGAAATAAAAAAGAGAACAATACAAAAATTAACATGCAATTTTACTTTAATTCTCTGATGTTTCACCTATCTGTCTGGTGCAAGTCTTCACATTTTTTTTACATGCAAACTGCTCTCTGTTTCCATTTTAGGACGTACTTACAAACCACTAAGTCTAATCTTTGACCATTCTTTTACAAGCCTGACAATCATTTATTCCCCATTAAGTCTTCCACCTGTATCTTGTAACCTTTCAACTATATCTTTTATGTAGGTTACTAAGACTGATTTAAGAAAGTGTAGCTGACCAGATGACTAAACAGAAATGTATGATCTTAACATGTTTGAAACTAGAAATAAACATGTATGTGTGTGTGTGTGTGTGTGTTTCATCATGTAGAAGACAATAGAGAAGAAATTATTTTATGACTCTCTTCCAGTTTCTAATTGTTTACTCATAATTTCTGCTGTTCCTAATTTTGTGGAAACTTTCCTTTTATTTTCTCATGGCATTTTTCTATGTAGAAAGTTTGACTGTAATTATTTCCCATTGAAGAAACTCAGCAATCCCAATGGACTAGGGAGTTCCCAAATTACAGACGTATTAGTGGATTGTCACTGGGGAGATTATATTTTCAAATATGGCCAAATTCTTATATAATTATGTTAGTGTATAAACATGTTTTGGGAATGACACATTTTAACTCATAACCTTTCATTGTTCCAGCAGTGTATTAAATCCATGTTCTGACAATGTGCCTTGCTATCTCACTTCTTAATTTATTTTACATGGTCTTTTTTCTACATAAAGTTTTTAATTTTTCCATATAAGATAGTATTTTAATCTTTTTAACAAGCTCAATTATCATCATCAATTGAATAAATTATTCCTTTCAAAATAAGAGCACAATTGCATTTTCTTTGTGCTCTCAGAAAGATTCTTTCCATGTTTGATTATTACATTGACATAATTTCCTGTGTACCTGTATTACTAAAACACACATGAGACCTGATAATGTAAGATCTATGTGAAGTTTATTAATTTTAAATCCAGAATCCAGATCAATATTATGTAAAATGCAAGACTTTCAATGTTACAGGTAATAATGAATGAACTATAACCAAGGTGATATTAGCACATGAGTTCACTTCTCAAAATTGTTGACTTTAAACATTTTTGGAAGATCCTCCACAGGGTTTTATAAGCCACCATGAAGATACCTGGTGATGGGTCAGTGAACGCCTATATTTTAAAAATAAAATGCCTAGTTGTACCATAACAATTTCAATTCCTTTTGCTGTAATTACATACCTTATCCAAGCATTCTAACCTTTTATTTTATTCTTAATATGAATGTCAACATACATTCACTCTATTTGCTGTACAAGACATAACAGCACATCATTGTTAGGAATATAGCAGTGGACTTTTTCTGCTTCTATTATTCCATATCCATACCTACTTGCTAACATCACATTATTTTTAATTCCAATATCTTTAATTGCATTCTATGTTTTGTATTTTTATTCAACAAAGTGTTCAGGTTATCCTAAGCAAAATAAATAAACTTCCAATTGAATTTTTGATTCAACTATTTATGTTCCTTTTCTGACTTACTTACATGATTACTAAATTACCGTTTTCACCCTCATTGGTTAGAAGCTTTCAATGGACCAGACAAAGTGCTACATACTTTCTCAAAGAATTAACCAGACAAATATTTAGGTTTATCTCCCATACATTATAACAGAGATAGAAACCAAAAAAAAAATTAAAAACAGTAATTACATTAATGGAGATTTTAGAAGTTAATATGAAAATAAAAGAAAAAGTAGACCAAGATATGAGGACTGTGTCATCAAGATTGAATATTGTCACACTGCAGCTCGTTAATGAGTTCACATATGTAAAGAAGTGAAGGAAATGATGGTCTCAGCTGTGGGTGGAGAAATCCTAAGAAAAGGGCAGTCAGTGTGAATCTGTGATGGAGAAAATTCTGAGGTGTCTGAGGAATAGCGAGGAATTTGTCTATGTAGATATGCAAGGGGGTGGGTGGAAAGAATGAGAAGATAGAGAGACACTCACTACATGGCAATCATGTGAGACACTGGAAAGGATTTATGTAATACTCTTCATAACATCATTATTGATTTCTATTTCCTAACTCTGTACTCTTAACAGCTTCGATTTAGGGCAGTAGTTATTCCCATTGTTTATGTGTCAAATGTATGCTATAAAACTCTCTTCAGAGAATCCCAAGTCCTTACTGCCACAATCTTTCCTAAATAAAGCCATCAGATAGTGCTTGTGACATAGTAGAGCCTGATTATATTTGCAGAAAGCAATGGCATATGAGTTCTTGCACTTTCTGTCATCCACCTGCACAGCATTCTCTAGATTACTTTTCTACTGAGGTTTACACTGAAAGTATTTGTAGATTTTTATCTCATATAATGAGTCACGACTATCATACAACAACCCAGCATAGGTCTGCTTTCAGATTCTCAGCGCAAGAACTCTAATTGTATTTATTAATCTATTTTTAAACAATCTATATACAGAGATCAGCTTCTCCAACTAATTGGTTAGGATGAGCTGTCACCTGTGCTTATATAACAAGCAAATATATATATACAAGCTGCTCATTTTGTATATGAAGAAAAGAAGTTGACAATGATGTTCTTTATATTTCCACAAATTAGTACTGTATTCAATGTAGAAATAGCATCTTCGTGAGGAAGAGAGCATAAGAATTGAAACAAAGTAAATTCCATAACCATGTATTGCTGAAAATAAGTAAGGAAGGCAAGATCTGCAGAACTGTGGAGTTTGTAGTTGGAAATCAAGAGATGTTTTGAGGATTTCTGATGCCATGCCATGCATAAACCATGAAACAGTTTATGAATCCTCGCTGCTAATTGTTTTAAATCAGTATGAGTTAGAAGTCAATGATGCTCAGTGCAAATGAACTACTCAGAAGAACAAACTAGACTCAATGAAGTCTCCAAAGTACTCAATCAAAGCTCCCTGGCAGGACAAAGCAATCATTTGAAGAGGTACCATAGGGTAGAGAATCAGACATACAAAATAGGGAAATGCATTGAAATGGCATGGTGAGGAAGAGAAATAAGGCACAACAAATTATAGAGGTGCTATTAAAACACATCAAAAAGAATGGAAGAGGAAGGCTAACAGCTATAAAAACAAAGCAAACTGCAGAGGAGGAGAGGGTACTCTTGCCCACACTTTAGTGGGAACCACAGACAACTAATGTCACAAAGATGAAATCGAAAAGTTTGAACCACTTTGCAAAATATGGGTATGCAGATGTTCTTATAGCCAAAATCAGATATATATGGATATTGACAAATAATTATATTTACTGTAGAAAATCTATAGTAAAGTATACTCAAAGCAAATTCACATTTTTGAAATATCTTCAGAATGCTTTCTTTCTAGATTAAAAGGCATTTACATTTCTTTTCTTTCTGTGTTATTGAGGATATTACCAACAATTTGTTCTCACAATGTGATGAGTGACTTTTTAATACTTTTTCCATTACAAATTATATGATGAAAGAAATCAGATTCTGTAAGTCAAGGTTGTTTTCTAAGTAAAAAATTAGTCGTAGGATATTTAGGGTTATATGTATGAAGGCATTTCAAGTTTAATGATATATGATATACTTGTACATGATCTCTATTTCTTTTCTTCTATCTTGGCTACAGTGGGCATTATCATTTGAGAAAGGCTGGGCTGTGTTATAGGAAAAAGTTTCAACATTATGCAATTTTCAGTAGCCATTTTTACATAAAGACGATGTTAGCATCTTCTAGTCATGAAATGATATTGAACTAATAAAAATTCAGACTTTATAGAATCATGTAAGCCTAGGAGAGAAAGGGAGGTAAACTCCCTCAAAGACGCTATGGTTCTATGTTCTATGGATGTTTTTAGAAGAAGAAATACATTCATGTTGGCACACAGGCCTGCCATATTTTTTGAAAGAACTTGGAAAGGAGTAGCCTGCTGCTGTGTACCCCTGGGAATCTGTTTATTTTGTTCTTTGATTTCTCCCACACAGGATGAAGTTAATTTATATGTCCATATAATCAAACTCATAGGCATTGGACATCACTCAGCAGCTGTGAAGAAAAGGCTATGAATATAAACTCATGCTGCTCTACAAAGCCATAGATTACAAATTGTCTGATTCTATTAGGGTGCTTGTACTTTTTAAATTAGTCAGAATATATCCCTTTATGCCTATGAATATGTGTAAGTATTTGGGTGGAAATGCATTGTGAGAATGGTGTCATTTTACTTACAAACATGTGTGCAATAAAAATATGCTAATTATTATGAGATATTAGAATTGTCATATAATACAGAATATTAACTTGCCAATAAAAATGATGTTGAAAGGAGTCAAGAGGATGCATTTTTCCTATGATCCAGATTAAAATTCTGCATCTTTTCTCAAGTTGAAACAATGTGTACATTCTTCTTCTCCATCTTAGAGAAAACTTTTAAGCTTCTCTGTATTCTCAGGATCTTCTTCATCCCACCTGTGCAAGAGTTACTGGGAAAATGTTATAAAATATTTAGATTATCCGGTAACTGGAAACAGTTCAGTTTGTAACTCAGTCTATCAGTAGCATCTCTCTATTGACTATTGTTATTTTATGATATGTTTGATGGTCAGTAGGCTTCCTGAGCTTTATCTGAAGATGTGTGCTGGTCATCTTTATATCACTTTAACAAAACACCTGAGACAATCTTCAAAATAGAAAATGTTTCTTTTAAGTAAAAACTTTGGGTATTCTAATCCATTATTTGCCAGTCCCTTTGCTTTGGCTCCTTGTAGGCAGCATTTCACAGAGGAAATATGTGGCAGAGAAAATTCAAAATCCCTGCTGAAAGCATGTATTAGTGACCTAAAGAATTCTCATGCTCCCTTTTCTGGTATTTTGTTAGTAGACTGTCCTCTTCAATTCCCGCCCCCCATGAGTTTTCTTCCATTGTTGCTGTGTTTCCTTTAGTCCACCCGACTTCCATGACTAGCCAAGCCACCACACTGTTGGGAACTGGACATAGAGCTCTGTAAGAAAAATGCTTTCTTAAATGCTGAGACACATCTCCTTTCTGCATATTATAATTTTAGGTTGTATAATATCGAAATTTTTTAATTCACAAAATATACTTATTCTCAGAAATGCTGAAAAATGATTTGCCTGCTAGAGCGATTACGAGTGGTTCAGAATAGTGTTTGTATAAAAATATATATGTACTCATCTTGCATAGGTATATCCATATTTTCTCTATCAATAGTTATGAATTTAGCTTGAAATTATAGCTAATTTTCCTAAATAACTTACTTAGTTGACATGATTAAATTTGTAATGTATAAACATTAACATCCTAGAGATTCTAGATGTGAATTAGAGTAGCTGAAAGAATTACATTTGTTATGAAATGTTGAAATTTGGTTTCTAATGAGAAACATTGCAATAAATCAAGTTGTTGACTATAAGAAGAAAGACTCAAGAGCAAAGGTTCAAAGTGTCTGGTATGGTCTGTAGAGATAACTATGGTATGTTGACTCTATGAATAGAAATCTACTGAGCAATGTGACTGGAGAAACCATTTTACGTAAAAATCCATAGGAAAAAAGATTTAGATAACAGATGAGGTAGAATCACCACCCAAAGTTGCCACACAAATTCTAGTGCTGCCTTTGATGGCCAAACCATCAACTTTGTTCAGTTTGCTTAATTGCTCAACTTGAAACTATCCCATATGCATTGACACATTCCTTACAAAACCTGAAATTTGGATGTTCAAAGAGTATACTGTAATTTAAAATGCAATGTTTGTAAAATAGTATATTATTAGCAGCAATGTAAATCTGATATCATATTGAGCTTTTGTGCTGTTATTATTAAAACACTTAAATCACTCTGTTTATTTGCTAAAATTAAAATTACTTAATCTCACAAAGTTGTTAAGCCACTCATTTTAGCAAAGTGTTTATCAGTAAGATGGGGGCTGGCAGAGTTGCCAAGTAGCAATGTGAATTTCAGTAATTTGATTTATGAATTTATTTTCAACAAATTAGCTTAGCTTCATGAATGGCTGAGAAACAAATTGTATTCTGAGGCATGTTTCTATTCTGAAGTACCATATCTTGCCAGGAGTAGAGTGAACACAGATGACACTCTGAAAAGCCCCAACTCTAGTGTCCTATATAACACTTCCACTTTGGTGGTAGAAAAGAAACTGCATTTAAGTAAGATGCTTTATATGAGTTAATTTGAGTATTTCAATCATGCTTTTAGGGTTCTGTGTCTCCCCTTTACTGCCAGTCCAGTTTTTGTTTCATTTCCATTCTGATTTTATTGTTATCAGAAGCCCCAACATCCTGTGAATCAAAAGAGCCAGGGCCACTTTTGGATGCCAGTGATTCTGTAGGTTGCATCAAACACTGACAGAACTATGTCTGCAGTAACACACACATGTGCTTAATATAGCTTTGAGAAATCACATAAGTGATCATTTATATTTGTATCACAGCCCCATATACAGAGACCTTCTCAATTTCATAAGCATAAGCAGGCAGTGTGGAACACACACACACACACACACACACACACACACACACACACACACACAGAAACAGAAAGACAAAGAAAGAGAGAGAGAGAAAAAGAGAGAGAAAGAGAGAGGGGAAGAAGGGAGGGGTTACAGGTAGGGGAAGGGAGAGGGAAATTGAGTTCATTCATTGTTTCTACAGTTTTCAGTATATAATATATTATAATATATATATATTATATATAATATATATATTATAATATATTATATATTATATTTGGCCTTGCAAAATAAAATATGGAGAATCAAAGGTCATCTAAATTTGAGAAAGCAACACTACAAAGGTTACTATTCACTAGTTTGGTGGCTTTAGATATTAAATTATCATATGAAATTTGCAGTTAAAACCACTCACATACACAATGGAGTTAAAGCAGTGAGAAAATTGCAGATCCTGTCTTAATAAGCTCACACCGAGTGAGAGCAAAGACCAATGGTAAAAAGAGTCAAACTAAAACAAATAACATGTCCAATACTGTTACGTGTTACAAATAAAATTGTGGCAGTGCAATAGCAGCTCTTCTGTCTTGGTGACAAACAACAGCGACCTAATTGGAATTAAAACCCTTACACTAGGATGTCACTTATTCCTAGTAGTGTAACACTGCCCACTTGCACATTGCTGGAGAGGATGTGAACCCTTGAGGAGAGAGAATCTAC
>JADRCC010481178.1:0-12275 GCA_019843855.1 Hylomyscus alleni
GAGGAGGTATACCCTTGCTCTGGGCCGTACGTGCATTTGTAAGTGGAGGTAGTAGTGTCTGCATGGGAACTCCTGAGGATCCAAACAAACAAAAAAAAGTGCGTGCAACTTTTCCTATTTCCGTCATGGCTGCCTGGCTCGTATACTTCTCCCTGACACACTTGTTGCCTACTCTCTCTTGGGCATGGTGCTGGTTTCTGACAGCTTGTTTCTTCCCCAGTTGCTGGCTTTCCCTGGAGGGGGGACTTCTGTATGCCTTCGTGGGACCGGCGGCTGCAGTCGTGCTGGTACTGACCCACCCCTCCCCTCCCCTGCCTTCCAGGTTGGACCCCTGGCTCCTTACCTGGGCCTTACCTGGCCTGTGGGGATCTGGTCACCAGCAGTGGTAGCTCCCTCATCCCTCCCCAGTCACCCTCTTATCTCCAGGCTTGCCTGGGTATTGGGCATTGAATATGTACCTGCCAGGAGGTCTTTGTGAGTTTGGTTGAGTAACAAGGAGGTGAGGACAGACGGACAGATGGATAGCCGAAGCTACAGAGACTGAGTAGACTTGGCTCAGGTCATGCATGTCCACCTCAACTGTCAGCACCCAGAGTGCCAAGAGCCGAGGCTGCTTGTTTCCTGGTGTCAGAGGGACCTTGCTTTTTCCTGGTCCTTCAGTTGACATGCCCATTTGGAGAGGAGTCCAGAACTCTAGCTGGGGACTGGCCCAGAGCCAGGACTGGCCTGGCTCAGCATGGGAGTGGATGCTCTCTCTCTAGTCCTCGTCACCCCAGCTCACCCTCTGTGGGGGTGGGGTGGTCGGAGAGCTTGGCTCAAGTCAGTGTGGTAGCCAGGTGGCCCAGGAGTGACTGACCCTGCAGAGTGTGAGAATGGTTCTGGGGTGAGTGTATAGGTGGGTAGAGACAGTTGGATGGCTGCCAGAATCTCTGCTTCCTTATTCCTCAAAGGCATCCGATGGAAGGCCAGGTCAGTGCCTCTGAGGGTGGCTGTTGGGCCAGAATAGGTGTCATTTAAGAGCAAGCTCCAGGGGCTTCGTCATAGGATCCTGTGCCCAGACCACTCATCCTGTGACAACCAAGAAGACCAGCCTATTGCTGTAGGGTTGCCAGGCCTAGAATACTTGCAACCCAGCTGTGTGGTCAGCAAGCTATGAGGCAGGGCTACGCCAGGAAACAAGGCCCTGTACATGAAATCCTGACTGTACAGAGCCAGGGAAACTGTCCGCCCTTGGGCCTCTGGGCATGGTCTCTGGCACAAGAGTCTATAGTATCTTTCCACCTTGACCTTTGGCCCTTAGGGTCAGGTCAAGGCTTTGGGGTCCTAGCAGCCTTTCTACAAAAAAGTAATTACCTAGAGGCCCTCAGGAATCCTCTCAAAGTGGGGACAAGAAGTAAGATTTGAGCAACACCTTATCCTTACTCTGTACCGTGGCAGAGATAACCAAAGACAGGCAAGGTGCCAGCGTCCCAGGGCATGGAGGCTCTGACAGAGGACTTAAGATTGATTCTTATCTTGGGTAGTGAATTAGTTAGTAGTTTGGAAAACCATCTGATACCCTAAGAAGCCCCCAGGAGGCACCCAGTGAATATTGTTAATAGGGCTGATGGTCAGTGGAACTGGAGATCAAGAACAAGGGGTGCCCAGTATTAGCCATTTGAAGCCATCCTTGGCCCTAGGACTCACCTACAACTAGGAGTTTACCATCATCAGGGAGCAGGGGAGGGGTGTTAGTGGTATATGCACATTGAGGACAGGGCTCTCCACCTGGCCAGCACTGGGGTCCGAATTTGTGGGGGCACATGAGTAACCCTTAGAAGACTGTGGACATTCTGGGCATGGTCGCTGCTGATCTAGGCACCCATGGGCTCTGGCCCACTCCTGCCTCTGCCCGGCAGGTGAACATGGTGATCGGAATCCTGGTGTTCAACAAGCTCGTGTCCAAGGACGGCATCACGGACAAGAAGCTGAAGGAGCGGGCAGGGTAGGCCCTGTGGCCCTGGCACCTTGCCCTTCTTGGATGGAAAGACCCAGAGCCCACCCACCATTAAGTCCCTAATCCAGCCTGACAATTCAGGTGTCCTGGAACAGGCTGGGAAACTGGAGCATAGAATACAAAGGCTTTTTCTAGCCGGTTGGTCTCTGCTTTGCTCTGTGCCTCAGTTTCCCTAACTGACCTGTGACAAGGTGGGACCCTGTAGAGGCTCATTTTGCAAAGAGAACACCCCCTACTGGACTCAGGCTGGCGGGAGGGCACCCCAGGCCCAAGGCTGGGAGCGTCTCTTCCCTGTTCCCTGAATCTCACCACAAGAGGCCTTGCCTATCTGGTGCCTTTATCACTGGAGGATAGCTAGGGAGAGTTGGGACAAGGCTCCTCCTGCACTACTCAGGCACCTGCTCTGTGGGTTGTCCTGGGAGTGAGGGATGACATGGAGGTCACTTCTGCCTCAGCTCAGGGACATTTGAGGGGTCACAGGAAACTGGGGTGGTAGCCTTACCCTGCCCAGAGTTCTCCCTGTCCAGCCTTCTACATCCTGCAGCTGATATGCTGGTGTCTTTGTGGGGGTCCTACCCTGCCCTCCCCCCTGTGCCTGTCTTGCTTGGTGTCTTTCTCTGTCTCTCACTGTCTCTCTTTTTCTGGTTCCTCCTTTTCTGCCCAGTGACTTCCCGGGGTACCTGGTGAACTCTGGCCCTGGTTAGAGCTCTTGAGCGGGCTAGGGAGCTGTCAATGTGCTGAGAGTACCTCTATAGCAGAGAGCTTGGGCCTGAGCTTCTAGCCTCAGCCTAGCTGTCTACCCCAGAATAGTGGGCCAACTTCAGAGTCTGAGACCCGGACCACATGTGGGTTGAACTGTGGCTGAAGTTGTAGATGTGGAGGTCTCCTCCGACTCTCCAGCACTGGCCTGCTTGATTTGCTATCAGAATAGCCACAGGGCAAGCTTCCATGTCTAAATCCCCTCCTATCAGAGTAAACAGGGGTTTAGGAAATGGGGAAAGCTGGGAGCTGGAATCAGACCCCAGCTATGGGTATCCTGGGCCAATGCCTAGATAAGGAGGCATCGTCTTCCCGCTGTATTCAAGCACACCCCCCTCACACATCCATGGGCATGCCTGGACAGAGCTGTCATACAGCTCAGCCTGTCTATTTCTGCTCTCCTGTGAGGGCAGCCCATGTGATAACATCTGCTGTGCCTATGTGGGAGGAGGAAGGATAGCAGAGCCTCCTTCAGATCTTGCTGCTCTGCACACTGAGACTGAGGCACGCTATCAGTCAGCAGATGCTGGCAGCCTGAAGTCCCGCCCTTTTTACTCCCTGCCCTCAGCTTGGGTCCCTTAGATGCCTGAGAGCCTCGGGCTGCCATCTCTGCTCCTTGCCTCGCGTTTCCGAGGGAACCTGTTTGCTTTTGTTTCAGCCTTTGATTTCACTTGCAGTCAGCTGCCCGTGACCCCCCTCGGGCGTGCCCTCACGTGTGCTGAATGCGGAGTCCTCTCTGCGGCCGAAGCCACCTCCGACGCCACCAGTAATGCCATGTTAGTGCCTTGCCGCCACCTTGGAGCAGCCCTGCACGGGCTCTGCTCCCTCCTGACTCACATTTATTTGTTTTTATGTTTTTCTTCATTTCTTTCATTTCTGCAGTCCCCTCTGGGTTTCCAAGGCAGCCCTGGCCTCTACCCACCCTCTGCCTGCAGGCTTGTCTTTCTCAATTCAAGACCTGCTTGCTGTGCAGCATATAAGATACTTGGGAGGCAAGGAGTGGGTCAGCTAAGGTAGTAGAATGGGACTGATTCCACGGTCAGTTGGGGTGGGCTTGCACTGCCTCCTGCCACTCCCTGAGTCCCCCCAACAATGCTGGCCCAGAGCTCAGCCATAGCCCCCACCTCCATAAGACAAGTGGATAGAGGTTGGAGTCATGTGAGTGTGTACATATATGAGTGTTTGGGGGGTATGAACCTGTTAGCGTTGCTCATGGGTAAGAGTGATTGGATGTGGATGTAGCATATATGTGCCAGTGTGCACAGGGATGGTGCCTGTGTGTGGGAGTGGGTATGTTTACAGTATGCAGCTGTGCAGAGAGGTTCCCATATGTGAGAGTAGCTGGGTATGTGGACAGTGTGTGGCACGTGGCAGTGAGAGTGACTGGTGTGTGCAGACAAAAAAAGAAGGAAAACGTATGCAAGTGTGAACTTGTAAGCAAGTGAATGAATGGTAAGTCAGTGTGAATATGTATGTGTTGTAAGCAAGTGAATAAATGGTAAGTCAGTGTGAATATGTATGTGTTGGGTGTGTGTGCCTGCAAACATGTAACTGTAAGAATGCAACTGGGCATGGGCAATTGTGTATAGATGTATGTGTTATCCCCTATGGGTATTTCTGTTGTGTGTCTGTATGGGTGCTCAGGAAGATGTGGCCATGGGAACAGGGTACTGAGCCCAAGGGGGTGTGGATCACCTGACTTGGTGTGACAACATAGCTGTGTTTTGGGTAAGCAGAGCTCAGCATAGAAGGTCCAACCAAAACCTCATGTCCAGGCCCCTCCTTCAGGACATAGCAATAACAATAGCAGAGACCCTGAACATTAACCCCCTTGAGCAGACACTGGAACCCAGGACTCTTGGTACCTCAGGCTGTGTGGGTAAAAAGATGTACATGGTTTAGGATTCATTCAAGTAGATTGGCCTGTTTCCATGCTGGGCCCACACCGCTGTGAGGCCCGGTGCCCGATTTTTGGACCAGCAGTCTTTCTGGGTAGAGTGCAGATGAACTCAGGTTCGGCCTGAGCCAATCAGTTGAGGGTCAGAATTCCAAAGGTCAGGCAGCAGCTAGAGGTGGTGACAGCCAGGCCTCCCTGGAGATCTTCTGCCTTGGAGTATCTGAATCTCTAGGGAACTTGTGGCTTCTCTTCCTCAGGGCTTCTAGGGAAATGATTTGGAAACTGGTGGCCTAGGGGAAATAGAGAAACGGCAGAGCTGATTTTGTGGGAAGCCAAGGGGTCTCTGCTGCTGGGAAGATCTGTTCCTACACCAAACTCAGGTGACACGAGGAGTCAGGGTCCCAGACCAAAGAGTGCTTTGAAGGAGAGGGGAGATGTCACTGGGCCCGGTGCTGTGGTAGGAACAAGTATAGGACAGAGAATGTGCTGCTGATGGGAAGTAATTTACTAGAGGGTCAGCCTGCCACTGTTCTGTTCTAGATTCAGGCACAGGTGAGCTCACAGCAGGGTAGGGGTCAGGGTAAAGCATACTGGCCTATGCAGCAGGGGAGAAGGAAGCTGGCTCTGTGCTGGGAGGCTCCACTCTATCCTCCACTTCAAAAATATGAGTGGGGTCAGTAGAGACCCAGTGGGGCTTTGTCCCTCATATGGGGTTCCCTCTAAGAAGGGGATGAGAATTGACTGGAAGTGAGAGCTATAGGAGGTAAAGTTTAAGAGTCCATACTTCAGGGCATCGAGGGGAGGGTGGGTCATCAGACTGACTCCTGACTTGGGCCTGAGTTGGGGAAGGTGAGCCAACAGAGATCTGGGCAGGGCTAAGAGAGCCAGTCCTGTATGCCCTGGCTACTGGTGGCTATTATGTTCACCAAGTGGTAATAGCTGTGGCTGCGGGCAAGAAGATCCCTGGGGTCAATGTGACATGGCTTCAGAAGACACAAAGGTAGGCCTGAAAGAGGTCATAATAAAGGGCTACTGTAGCCAGTCATATGGCCTCGGAGGCCAGGGAAGAGGTGAAGATGGCTGTGTCCTTTGCAAAGCCAGTCCCTCCATAGAATCCCTGCCACAGCTGTACTCTCCAGTTTGGGGGACCCTCTGCCTAACTGGGCCTTCAGATCCTCTCTCCCATAAGCCCCACTGTCTTAGATCCCACTCTGTGTTCAGTCTCTTTCTCCTATCTGCTCCTTTGAGGAGACGGCATGATGATCCCCCCAAGAGAAGAGGGAGAAGTGATCCTGATGTTACCCCTGACTCCTGGCAATGACAGGGGCTACAGACAGGCCACAGTGGCTCCTGGAACCCCAGAGTGCAGGGGCTGGGGCCAAGGCACAGTTCTCAAGCACTTACATGTCCCACAACCTTGAGGTAGCACCATTGTCCCCAACTGAGCTTGGGTAAAAGCTCCATGGTAGGTACAAGCCAGGTAGTGATGGAGGGCTCAGGCTGCTAGGCTCCCTATGTCAGCCAGATGCTCCAAGAAGAGACTGAGGGTTGATGGCTGGGGTGGCTCACAGGTCAGGGCCACAGGACAGCACTGAGGCCCAGGAGAGCAGCTGCAGCCTCGGAAGAGAAAGAACACCCTTCTGCCTGTTCTGTCTGTCTTGGTCTCTCCTTTGACCCTCTGGCCTTGTCCAACTGTCCACTGTCTGTCCTGTCTTTCCCTCACAGTTTCTCTCATTCTCTCAGTACTTTCCCTGACTCCTGTTCCCCACAGCGATCTTGCATTGCAGTTGGAGCCCTGGGTCTCTGGGTCCAGGGCTCAGGGCCTAGAAGATGGAATCAGGGGCTGCTTTGCTCCGTGCATCTCTCATCCCAGTGTCCTTCCTGTCTTGTCTCCCTCCCGTCAACCTCCTGTACAGGGTCCTAGTTCTCTCCCCAAGCACTCCTCTACTTTGCTGGGTCCCTTCCAAGCCCTCAGGCCTGGGGATGGGGGTAAGGGGTGTCCTCAGGAGAGGTGGAGCGCCCATGGGGCCGCCCTGATGCCCTCCATCCCCAGGGCCTCCCTGTGGAGCTCCTGCGTGGTGCTGCCGCTGCTGGCGCTGACCTGGATGTCTGCTGTGCTTGCTGTCACCGACCGCCGCTCCGCCCTCTTCCAGATCCTCTTTGCTGTCTTTGACTCACTGGAGGGCTTTGTCATCGTGATGGTGCACTGCATTCTGCGCAGAGAGGTGGGCGTCCTGGGCCTGAGGTCCACCTGTGTCCCTCGAGGTGGACGGGTGCCCATCACATGGCCAGGGTTGCCGAGAATGGCCTCCTTTTAAAGGATAGCTTATTTCCCCTGGACACCTCATCATCTATGGGAGGTCTGCAGCGGACAGGGCGGAGTAAGAGAGCCAGTGACAGATGCTTCTAGCGTTTTCTGAACCTTTTGGGAGGTGAGAATATGAGGTTCCTATCTATGTCCTGATGGCCCCCAGCAGGAGGCAGTAGTGAGACTAGGTGGTTGTCCTGGCCTCAGAGAGGCTGCCCTGTGGACGGAAGTGCATCTTACCTCAATAGGCCAACCTCTGCTCCAGATAGAGCCAGGACATGGCTAGGGCCTAGAGAGAGCCTGTTGCCTCCATTCTCTTCAGAACCTTCTAGAATGCTACCAATGGACTTGAAAAGCAGGAGCTATGAGAGAACACAATCAACTGTAGCTGCAGGAACCAGGTTGGGGACCTCAGGTGACAGAAAAGACTGGGCCAGCAGGCAGTGAGGAGGGCAGATGCTACTGTTCTCTAGGGAGGCTCTGGAGGAGCACCCTGGGAAAGAGGGCTGCCTGAAGTTGCAAAAAATATTTCCACAACAAAGCCTACGCCCTCCTTCCACTTCCCTGGGCTAGTCAGGTGTCACTCAGCTGTGGGAAGCTACTGTGAGAGTCCGCCAAAGCCCATGGCAACTCACAGGGAAGAAGAGACTCCTGAGCCCACTGGCCCCGGCTACCTAAGCACTGAATCCACAATTCTCAATAGCCCCTCCAACAGGTACCTCAGCTTTCATCCCACAGGCAAGTGAAGTCTGTTCTCACGTTCTAAGGCCCCTGGTCTGCTCTGAAGTTACAATCCTGACCTGTTGTTCTCTCAGTGTTCTGCCTTCTAGGAGATGAGCAGTGGCCTGTGAGAAAGGAATGCGAACCTTGTAGAGAAAAGGTGCTTGAGCATTCCTAACTCCAGAACTGCAACTTCAGAGCTGGGCCGGGGAGAGGGAGGCTTCTCCTGCCTAACGTACAAGATAGGAAGGAAGATGGCAAGATCAGTTGGAAAGAGAGGCCTGCAGGACCAGCTGGCTCAAAGTAGGCACCCAGAGAAGGCAGCAGAACAGATGTCAGAAGAATAGCAGAACGTCCCACTAGGCTCCGGCCCTAGGGCTCTGTCTAAAGCCTCATGGTCAAGAAGTTCAGATGTGACTAACAGCCAAAGGGCCTACAGCCCCATGTTGGGTAGGGTGAGCACACAGAACCACCTTCAGCCCTTGGATGCAGGCTGTCTCCAGAGCCTGGATTTTAGGTAATATTTGATCCTGTGTCCTTCCTCATGCTGATGATCCTGGGTCACTAGCCCCTTCCTCTCGGTTCTACTTACCAAGATTTATGCTGGCCTTGTAGCTGGCCTTAGCCTTGCCTATACAGCCTGCCTATGAGGATCAGGCTCATCACCTGTAGTCAGTAAAGGTTTTGGGGGTGCAGGCTGGCCCTGAAGCCAGGTGCCTGCTTCAGGCTGACATTCTTACAGTGTCCTCCAGCCAGTGGAGCCTGCAGCTCCTTCCCAACATCAGGAGCTCCAAATGTCATCTTACATGCTCTCTCCTCCTCGCCCAAGGTGTGCTCCAAGGAGGCTTCTTGCAGAGGTACGGGGTGGGGCCATGGCTCCCTGTTAACATGCTTTCCCTCCTCCAGGTCCAGGATGCTGTGAAGTGCCGTGTGGTAGACCGACAAGAGGAGGGCAACGGGGACTCAGGGGGCTCCTTCCAGAATGGCCACGCCCAGCTCATGGTAGGACTGACTGCCTGGAGATACAAGCTGTCCCACCAGGGACCTCTAGGTCCTCCTTGTGCCCAGAGTTCTGCTGGGCCCTGGCAGCCCTATTAGATGAATTCTGACCTCAGTTTGCAATTGGAGAAACTGAGGCCAAGTTGAAATCCTTGATCCAGGGTGTTGAGCTGGGAATGGCTGTTGGTGAGTTGGGTGGGGGCATTCTTGCCTTCCTCAAAGTTGGCCCTTCCAGAGCTGTGCACAAGCCAACTGTGAGTTAACCCATGCAGACTGCTTCAACTATGGGATCTAGGCACAGTAGCCTCTGAGCAGAGCCCTGGGCTCTGCTGGCTGGCCAGCTTCCTGCCCCTCTGGCATCACCCATATGTTGTCCCAGGTGTCCAGCACCCCCCGGGGTGAGGCACTGGGGAGCATCTCCAAGTGGTATCTACACAGGGCCAACCCTCTGGGCCTCAGTGCCACCATCTAGAGGGAACAAGTGTCAGCTGGACAGGTACTTTGTCATTTGGGGACACTGTTTTCCCTCCTCTTGATGTTTCTCCTGGCCTGACCTCTGACCTCAGGGGACGACGGCCACCTCCCCAGCATCTTGGCTCCTGCATTTCAGGGAAAGACCTCCAGTTTGAGATTAAAGGCCAGACTGACTCCCCTGGAGCCCTGTGGCCTCTGGATGGGTCTTGTAGACCCAAGCTTCTAAGGTGGTCCTGGGTCACCACTCTGGCCTCCCCAGCTGCTGTCCTCAGAGATGCAGGGGGGACCATGTCTCTGCTCTAGGGGAGGCTGGTGCTGGCCCAGGTCTGTGTCTGTCCCCTGCTGTCTGTCTTGGATGGAATGGCAGAGGCTCTGGAAGCCCTGGCGGCTGCATGGCTTTGGGGGAGCATGGCCAGAGGGGCAGAGGCTGGCTGCTCCGTGATGCCTTGGAGGGAGAGCACGCATGGTTGATCGCACGCACACACAGGCAGTCACAAACACATGCATGGAGAAACGTGTGTTATGCCCCTTCACATAAGTGCATAGAGGTCAACTCTGGCTCAACTGTGAGTCATACAATCCTCCCCTCAACATATGTGTTCATGCTCACACAGTATGCTCCTCTACATTCACAAAGGCAGATGCACCACAAGCACACAGACACACAGCACACACATGCATGTGAATGCTGACAGACACACCCATGCTTGCCCAGACAAGCGTACAGATGCATGGCCACACTGTGTGGCCCATAGCCTAATAATTTGGGCTGGGGTTCTTGGTGACAATATCAGCATATTTGTGACCTCTAAGGTGTGGGTGTGGCTTTGGTGGCCCCGTTCCTACCACCCTGCAGCTTGCAGCACCACCTGCTCCCAGCCCCTGCCCTCATCTCGCCCTCGGTCTCTGTCTTGCAGACCGACTTTGAGAAGGATGTGGATCTGGCCTGTAGATCAGGTGAGCGCCTGACAGGTGAGAGCCATGGTGGCCAGTCGGCCCTTCTGCTTCTTTCTTTACTCCTAGCATCTGTGTGCTTTCCCTGTCCCCATCCCACACCTACTGCCACATGGCCCAGCCTGGGTCCCTCCTTCTCAAGAGCTTCAGGAGGCCTGTGGGTGCGACTGAGGGAGCCCCCAGAAAGCTGTTGTGGAGCTGGGCTGGGACCATCTTTGGTTCCTCTTCACGTGTCTGTCTCTCCCTTCTCCTCTCATAGGGCAGAGTAGATGAGCCAGCTCTGTGTGGCACCTAGCCCTGCCCCTCCTCTGCCTGTACACTCACTGTCACCTGCCTCCTGCCTGCCCTCCCCCATGCACCCATGTTCTGTGTTGTCTTTGTTTCTTTGTTGTTAAACTGGTGTAGGGTAGGGGGCGGAGCGCGCTTTGAGAATGAAAGACCTCTGGAAGCAGGAAGAACCCAAGGGGAAGGAACTGCTCCTGGCGCTCTGCTAATGCTGAGCTTCCTGAAAGCAGTCAAGAAGGGACTCAATGCCTCCCCCATGTTTCTAACGTCAAGTCATAGCATCTGTGAAACAGGCTAGGGCAATGGCCCACAGTCTCTGGCTGTGGAGGGGTCGTCTGGCTTTGCGCCATCTGGTTCCCAAGTGGGTGAATGTCAGCTGCTTCCTGGGTGAGACTCCTGGAGGAGGTGACTTTGGCACGGGGCAGAAGAATCCTTTCTTAGTCTTCAAAGATCCAGCTCCATAGCCTACCCAAGAGATGACCCGGACACTACGGGGGTTGGGTGCTGACCCAGCCATAGTGGTGTGCTTGGGACTCCCTGTGCCCAGCTGTGCCTCGTGATGCTATGGGCTGAATGTGGCTGGTGGGCGCATGCTGGGTGTCTGTGCATAGATGTCCATAGTGGGGCAGGGTTTCTCCCGGGGGGTGGCATGGGCTGAGCTCTGTGCAGGCAAAGGAGGTCCTTGAGATGGTGTTGACCTTTGGAGAGGCACATACAAATTGATAAGAAAGGGGGCTAGTTCACTGCTGGAGTACTGGACAAGGGCTGGAGGAGGACAGTGCTGGGTGACTTAGTCACTACACTATCGCTGTGAAGACACCATGACCGAGGCAGCTCTTATAAAAGAAAGCATTTAGCTTGGAGCCTGCTTAGAGTTTCAGAGTTTTAGTTCATCATCATGGTGGGGAGCATTGTGGCATGCAAGCAGGCACTGGAGCAGTAGCCGAGAGCTACACCGTGGTCCACAGGTACGGACACTGGGCCTGAGATGGGCTTTGAAACCTCAAAGCCTATCCCTAGTGAAGCACTTCCACCAACAAGACCACGCCTCCTAATCCTTTTCAAATAACACCACTCCCTGAAGACTAAGAATTCAAATATATTAGTCTATGGGGGTCATTCATATTCAAACTGCCACACTGGGTGATAGTATGGAATAGCCAAATGTTGTCACTGGAGGTGAGCAGGGAGGGTGAGGGACCTTTGACCCGGGAAGCTAGGTCACCATGTGGGTGACCATAGTTGATAAGATGGCAAGAGACGCAAGGCTAGGTGGGCTAGGTGTGACCAGAACTGGCAGTATGCAGACCTGGGCCTGGCTTCCTAAGAAGGGAGTATGACTCTGCTCTGGAGAGAGCATCCAGGAAGGGCAGTGTGGGCGGCTGCCTTGGGTGAGAACTAATCCCGTACTCTACTAGCCAATGGGGCTGGGTTGATGGGCAAGTGACAGATGGGATGTTTGATGAACTCGAGTCCAGGCCAGATGTCTGATGGAACACAAGAGAGATGGCAGGGTGGACACTTCAGGAAAAGGGTCTTTATCTTCATAAAGGCACAAGGGAAGTAGAGGCAGGAGAGCCCTTCAGAGGGATTGGCCTCCTGTGCTAGGTCTCATGGTCCTTGGAGCTGATGTGCCTATGCCAAGCACATCCCTCCTGCCAGGGCTTATGTGCTGCAGAAGTCCTGGAGGGGAGTGGGGTAGGGAGCTCAGGAGCAGGGACTGTTCTTTCTGCCTGGAACTCCCTCCTTCTGTGCTTTCCAGCAGAGGGTGCCATCACCTGCCTTTTGGAATTGCCATGCCAGGCTTTGTATGAGTGACAATCTGGTTGTCTTGGGAGGCAGACAGAAGGCCCTGTGGGCCAGCCTCATTAGAAAGCGAAGGA
>JADRCC010481396.1:0-19875 GCA_019843855.1 Hylomyscus alleni
CCGGCCACATCACTCTATCCCGGTGGGGTCGTGCTATTCTTGCTTATGAGTTCATCTCGCTTACATGCAATGCCCCACACCCCACAATCAGTCATCTAGCACCTAGTTACCCAGTACAAACATGACTCTTAAGGCTTAATTATCCAATCAGGTTTATTTATCAATAAGATCACAATTTACAAGATGTCGATACAATAATTTCAGAGCCAAATGATAAAGATAATGCTTTAACCCAATTATTCTAACCTTGTGAAAACCTTAGCTACTGTGGCTGTTTAAAACCATGGGGGGGGTCTGGATCGTTTTCCTGTTCGTCTGCTTCCATGTTTCTTCTCCTCCTTCTCCTCTGACCTCCAACTTCCCTCACTCCTAAACTTCTAGCTCTGCCTCCCTATTCCTGTCCAACCACAGACCTGTCACTGCCCTAATGTGATTGGACAGAGAAAATGCTGCAGCACATTGGTAGGACTAATATAGTGAAAATGGCTATGATACCAAAAGTAATTTTCAGAATTGCTATAATCTCCATTAAAATTCTAATACAGATCTTCACAGGAATTAAAAATTTAATCTTAAATTTCACTTGGAAACTTACACACATTCATACAAAATACAAAAAACAATCATGAACAACAGAACTTTTGGAGGTATCACTATTCTTGATTTTAAGTTATTCTAGAGAGCTATAGTAATAAGAAAACTATAGTACTGACAAAACAGATGCTTCAATCAATGTACTAGAATCAAGAATCCAGACATAAGTCTGCATATCCATGGCTACTTGATTTTTCACAAGAAGCTGAAAATACACGGAAGGAGGAAAAAAGCCTCTTAAAACTTGGGCTGGTTCAGGGGTTGTGGGTGAGCCAGCGTTGAGTGTGAGCTGGCCCCACTACTTGTCTGCTCTCCTTTCTCACCAGTCTCCACCTAAGGCACTCAGGAGAGCTGGCCCAGAGGTCACGAGAACAGGAGAGATTTCCCTGCCTGTCACCAGCTGCAGCACTCAGGAATGCAGGACTGTGCCTCATCTGCCCTGCTGAAATGGGCATAGGTGAGCCAGCCCAAGAGCAGGAGGTGAGCCCACCATGAGAGCGAGGCAGCAGGACAGCAGGACAGCCGAGAACTGACTTTGCACTTTGTGGCTGAGGTATTGGGTGAGCTAGCCAGGGCAGTGCTGAAGAACATACCCTAGTGGCATAGTTACAGGAAAGCTGGCAGCCTGACCAACCCAACCCAGATCCAGAGCGTTGGGTTGGTCCACCCCAATATCTACTCCATCTGTGAAGTGCTGAAGCATGTGAAGAGGTTGGTCCTGCAGACCCCAAACCGCAGGATGTTTGTGACACAGGCAGGATATCCCAGAGGAGTCTCAGTGAGGATTCAGTGTTGATAGTGTAGCTGAAGCCAGAGGTCTCAAACCAGACCAACAACTCACTGCATTGAACATTTGTAAGTAATGTGGACAAAAGGACTGTGGGAACACACTGTCACACTGCAGCTTCTACAACACAATTGTTTTTTATTTCTGTGGAGAAATTTACAAGCATGGAGGGTAGGTACAAAGGGATGGGGAAATGAGTGAGATTGGGATATATAATGTGAAATTCACAAAGAATCAATAAAAAAGGTTTGTTTATTTTTTAAAAAAATAAAAGAAACTCAGAGAGGTTAAAATATGAGTGCTGATCTAAACTGGGTAGCTGCATGTATAAGAATAAATGTAGATTCTTATCACTCATAATGTACAAAACTCAACTCCAAGTATGTCAAGGATCATGCCATAAGATATCCTGCCCTGAATCCAAAAGAAAAAGTAGGGAAATACACAAAAAGGACTTTCTAAACAAGACCCAAGTAACGCAGGCATTAAGACCAACAATGGACAAATGAGATCACATGAAACTAAAAATTTTCTATTAAACAAAGGACAGTAACATTTAAGTAAATAAGCAGCCTAGAGAACAGGGGAAAATCTTTCCAAGCAATGCATCAGGCATATATTAGTATCTAGAATATGCAAACATTTCAAAACACCTGAACATCAAAAAAACCAAACAGCCCAATCTAAAAATATAATATGGGAATATATAGAGTTCTCAAAAGATGAGATACAAATGGCTCAGGAACATATATTTTAGTGTTTAACATCTTTAGTCATTAGAGACATGCAAATTGGAGGTACATTGAGATTTCATTTTACCCTAATCAAAATGGCCAAGATCAAAACCCTACGACAGCAGATGCTGGTGTAGACATTGGAGAAAAGGAAAGGGAAGACTTACTGGCAGTTGGTGGGAGTGAAAACTTAGGCAATGAGTGTAGGTGTTCCTCAAAATTCTGGAAATGTATCATATGATCCAGGTATGCCCGTATTGGATATATACCCAAAGAACTCTACATCCCACCAAGATGTACCTACTTATCCATGTTCATATGCTGCTTCATAATAGCCAGGAAAACTGTTGTAATGTTCTTTAACTGCTGAGTACAGAGTGAAAATGTGGTACGTTTACACAATAGAATATTATTCAACTGCCAAGAAAAGTGAAATTACACTTGTTCTTTAAACTAGAGTCTTTATAGTAGTGTATTAATAAGTCTTCAGATCAGTTAGGGCTTCAAATCTGCTTTCTTAAAACTTATTTTAACTTTCTGACTGTCATGTGAATTTTATTTTACAAGTACTTCTCATCTGGCATAGGATGTATATCTCAATTGGTGAAGTGCTTACAGAACCATGAGGCAGGGCCTGATTTTGATTTTTAGAACCTACCAAAAAGAGTTGGTTGTGCACTGTGTGCTAATAATTCCAGTATTTGGGGCTCAGAGACAGGAAGATCCCTTGGGTTCACTGGCCAGCCTGCCAGCCTATCCTACCTGAAGAATGATATCTGAGGTTGACCAGTGGCCTCCACATGTACACACACACACAAGCATGTGTGTACCCACATGAGCACATACCTACACACATGTCTATACATTTAAACACATTTCTATACTGTGTTGCTAATAAATAAAATATACATGCACATGTATTTTGATATGTAGTGTGATATTTTAATTTATATTCATTCAGTTTTCCACACTAAATCAATACTAATAGTCAAATATATTTTTTAAAAGTTGTACCTGCATTGAATGTGCATAATATATTTTTCTTGTCATTTTTCTCCAAGCAATTCATCAAGTTTTTATGTACCACTTGTATTGCATTTGGTATTACAGTAATTCAGAGTGATGCATATAGTACCAAGGTTATCATACAAATAGTATACTATTTTATACAAAGTTACATTCTCCAGTGTTGGAATCTAAGGGTGTCCTAGAGGTAACTGCCTATGGATTCCTGGGGTAACTGAATGTACCCGTTGTCAAGTAATTAAATCAAGCAAATTAACATATCCATTACCTCGCATACTTAACACTTCTGTGGTGAAAGCATTTCAATCTTATTCTCTATACAATCCTATTAACTGCAGTGACTATCTTGTGTAATGGATCTACAGAGCGTAGTCATCCTAACTGACTATGATCACTGTGACCAGCATCTCTATTCCCTTCACCCTTAGTAACACCACTCTGTTCTGCTTCCAAGTTTAGCTTTTTAGCATTCCACATGTAAATGAGAAACATAGTATTTGTCTCTGTGAACCTTCATTTTAGCATAATGTTCTCCAGGTTTATCTACACTAAGACAGGATTTATTTATTTAAATGACTGAATATTCTGTGTATACATATTACACAGATTGATGGGCCTTTGAGTTGTCTCATCCTCTTGGCCCTGGGGAATAATCCTTGTGAATGTGAGTGCAGACATCTTTTCATTAGTCTGATTTTTTAATCTTTGGACATAAACCCAGACACAGACTTGCTGGATCATAGGGTAGTTCAATTTTAAATTTTAAAGGGAACTCCATATTGCTTTCCATATGACTGTATGTTTCACATTCCTACCAAAAATGTACATAGCTTCCGTTGACCAAGTCAGCATTTCTAAGCTTTGGTTTCTTTCATTGTAGCCATCATAACAGGTATCAGATGACAATTTATTGCTCTTTAAAATCTCATTTTTTTGATGACCAGTAAGATTGAATGTATTTTCATATAGCTAATGGCTGTTTGTTTATCTTCTTTTGTTAAGTGAGTACTTGGGCTCACTTTTTTAAAAGGTAGGTTTGCCTACCTTTAACATTAGATTATTTGGAGTTTTTCTATTGCTAATTGTTTTTCTATTTTTCTTTTATTGGTTTAAAGATTTCATATAGAGTATTTTGATCTCTTTCCAGAACCTCAATCACCTTCATACCTACCCAACTTTGTGTTTTCTTTTTAAAACAAAACAGTTTGTGCTGTCCATGTACTCTTGGACTGAACTTCTATAGGTTTGTGGATGCTGGTTTAAGTTCATATTTGCAACTGCCCAAGTATGTCTAAAAGATACTGTTTTCTTGTAGTCATCTATCATGCTGGCTCTTATAATCCTTATCCTCCTTCTCTGGCAAAGATCCCTGAGCCATAGAAGGAGGAGGTGTGATATAGATGTCACATTTATGGCTAAGCAATCCTCAGTCTCTGATTATCCACACCTTTTCAAGTTGTGGGTCTTTGTGCTAATTACCATTCACTGCATAGCAAGGCTTCTCTGATAAGACTTGATATAAGAGCTAATCTGTGAGTATAACAATTAGTCATTTGGAATGGGTTCAATACTATGTCCGTTTAGCAGAGTGGTCATAGTATACTCTCCTCTAGAGCCTATGACCTATCTATGAGAACCACAGGTTCTCAGCACTGATGTCCATTTAGAAGAATGGTCATAGTGTATTCTCCTCTACAGCCTATGACCTATCTACGAGAACCACAGGTTCTCAGCACTGATAATGGTGACAAGTATGGGCTCCATCTTGTAGAGTAGGCTTTAAATCCAATCAAATGAGGGAGAGACTGGGATGTAAAGTGAATGAATGAATTAAATAAATAAATAAATAAATAAATAAATAAATAAATAAATAAATAAGAAGGAAGTGACTCTTTACTTACATGATAGTCATGCCACTATTTCTAGAACAGTTTATTGTAACTTACAGATTTCACAGCTGGATAAAATTGATAAATATTTTCTTCCTCTATTAGTGTGCATAGCACCTTCCAGCACTATAAAAGCTAGATTGTGAGAAAGCTTCAAGGTAAGTACCAACTTGATTTCTCCATGATTTCTGTGACTGAAGGTCGTGGAGTTTTCAGCAATAGAGGCTTCCTGTCAAATTTGGAAGGCTCACTAAGAGCATTGACAATAGCCTGTAATGTTTGGAGGTGTATGCAACCTCACTGAGCCACAACTCCAAAAGAGGTAACCTACTCCTGGCGTTGGACTTTTATTTGTCATCCTCTTGTGTTAAGGAATTTCATTACTCACATATTTTGGATATGAACTACTTACAAGAAATATTTCTTGCAAATATATAGCCTTTATTATATTAAGGTACATTCTTTTTAAACCTAAATTGTTAGGATTTTTTTAATATGAAAGAAGAATAATGTCAAATATTTCTTCAGATACTCATGATTTTTAAAAGTGATTTTTGCTCAGGTATAATATTAGAATTAAGTACGTGCCAGATTTGGCCCATAGGAGAGACTTACCCCTCTGCTCTTGTCCGTTTCAAATGATTTTTAGTGTTTGTATGTTAACATGATGTGTCACTTTTATTAATTTTTCCATATTTAACCCCTCTGTGTCTTATGGACAATGCTCCTTGTTACATGTTATATGAAATATATATGTATGTTTCTGTATGTGTGCTTATGAATCCATGTATCAATGTATACATACATGTGTAAAAACCAGAAGAGATCAAGTGTCTCCCTTATTATTGTCACAGGTCTCTCACTGAAGTTAAAGCTCACAAACTCTGCTAGATTAGTAGACTAGCAAGCCCAGGGACTCTCCAGTCCCTCCTTTCCAAGCACCATTCAGTGCCTGGCTTTTTATATTGATGCTAGGAATCACACTCAAGCTTATTCTTTACTGTCTGAGCCATCTCCCCACTCTCCATAATTCTCTTGCTCATAGCATAGGATCCTTTTAACTCATTGTTAAATCACAGTGACAGTGTTCTATTGAGCAGCTTCATTTATGTTCTTCAAGCTTAGCAGCCGGTTTTTTTTTTGTTTGTTTGTTTGGTTTTGGTGGTGGTTGTTTTTTATATCAGGGCAATTTTTAACATCAGGGCAATTCTGAACTTATAAAATGCTTTGAAAGTGCTCACTCATCTTCAGATATTTTTTAAAGAATTTTGGAATGACTAGTATTGTTTCCTCCATGAGTGTTCATTCTGAGACTTTCAATTCCTTAAATAACTCATTGGCTCTCTAGAAGTATCTTGTTTAATTTCCATATGTTTGTGTGTTTCCAAGATTCTTCCTCTTAAATTTTTCTGGTCTTCTTTCTTGTGGATAGACAAAAAAGGATGATGTCAATCCCTTTAAATTCATTCAAATTATTTTTAATAACTAAATCTATGATCTATCCTAGGGAGAATCCTAATCCATCATAGTCTTCAACAGACGAAAGAGAATACTCTCTCATTTAATGGAATGTTCTATTTATGTTCTCCACGTGTCTTAAAACCAGAGTGTTATTCAAGCCTTCTGTTGTGTTGGTTTTTTTGCCCAATATACTTTCAGTTGTTGAAGGTGAAGTATCCAAGTTCTCTATCAAACTTATTGGCATTTGTTTCCCTTTTACAACCCGGTAGTACTTGTCTTATGTATATACTTTTTTCAGAAGTGGGTAGATATATAGGTATCATCAGCATATCCTGCTGATAAAGTGTTTCCTTTATCATTATTTAATTACCTTTTATTTTTCTTTTGGTATACTTTTTACATGAGATTTAGTTTATTTTATATGTTAAAGACACCTTTGCCACTCTTGTTTAACTCTTTGGGTAATCATTTGATGGAATGGCTTTTCTGTCCATTCACTTTAAACTACCTTGTCAAAAAAAAAAAAAGCTAAAGCCATTTATGATAGGAAACATGAATTGTATATTGTTTATCCATGTGAGTGTGAGAATTTAGATCTGAGGGTACCTAATGGCAGGGTCTATGGGTGACATCCTGGAGCTGAGCTTTGGAGTGTGAATCTATCTATACTTTTCTGTAACCTAAAGCTATGGTACCTAACCTGGCACTGATTCACGCTAGGAGTCAGTTCCTCCATCTAAATTTTAGAGTCTGCATTGCTTTCTTTCAAAAGAGAGAGAAAGCCCTTATAATTTTTATTGGGACATTAAGGTATTTGTGCTTAAGCTTGTCAAGCATTGCATTGGACTATGTTGAATTTTAGTATCTATGAAAATATTATTTCCTTACTTAAATTTTCTTTCATAGATATGAGTGATGACTTTTAAAATTCATTAATCCTATCATGTGTACCATTTCTTAAATTTGTGTTAAGCATTCTAATGGTTTGATAGCATTGTAAATTTTTCAAGTTTTGTGGCTAAATTGACCTTGAGTCAGAGTAACCCCTTACTTTGATCTACTGAAATTCACTTTAGGACTATATTAGCTTGGTTTTTTTCTATCATAAGCATTTAAAATTCTAGATGTCCCTATGTATGTTGCTTCTGCTCCATTCCAAAATTTTTTTTGTTGTTTTATTTTCAAAAACTCAGTATATTTTCTTATATATTCTAATCCATGAGTTATTATGAGCATGGATTATTGTAAAACACACATTTTCATACACATACACACACACACACACACACACACACACACACGCACGCGTGCGCGCACGCACACACACACACTACAGAGCCCATTTAGTGTTTCTCTTATCTATATGTCCTTATTAGATGTGACCATTTAGGATTCAGTAACTATGACTGGGCTCCTCCTGAAGAATACTGATAACACCTCTCTCTCTCCCTCTCCCTTTCCCTCTCCCTCTTTCTCTAGGTATTTTTGCCTGTAACTCTTCATCTAAGGGAGTAGGATTTGTGAAATCCCCCTTGTCTACATTAGTATGTTAACTGGTGATGTCCTTATGAAGGTCTTGTTTTGACAACCATATTGTTGAATTTTATTAGTGCAACTTTCTTGTCATGTCTGAAAGACATTATCTAGCAGCAAGTTTCCTAGTCCTTGGGCTCCTACAATTTTTCTAGATCTCCTTCCACAATGCTACCAGTGCCTTGGATGCTGGAATTGTATTTTATATGTATCCACTTGGCCAGGAACCACACACTCAATTTCTCTCCATGGTTTACGACCTCTTCAACCATGGTAGTTAGCTGTTTCTAGTACCAGCTATGAATTCCTTCCTATTGATCAGACCTTAGGTCCAATTAGATAGTTGTTGATTACACTCAAGATAAAAGTGCCACTATTGCACCATTGAAGATATTTTGTCAGGCTGCTCATGGTTATTATTTCTAGAATTTACAGATGAATAGAACTATTGATTACTTTCCCCAGATGTAAGACTCTTCCTGAGAACTAACTTTCATAGTGTATTAGTATCAGAAGGTTTTATGAAAGATGCCATGGAAGAACAGTAGTGTGATTATGATAAATTATATGACTATTAAAATAACCATGAGTGTTCTAATTTCATTCAACCTTTTTTCTACACCCTGAAGTATATATAATTAATGACAAACTAGGATTAGCAAATTAAATTGCAAAAGATTTTCTAACTGTCTTCAAGTATCATGATGAGAGTGAGTTCTACTTTGAAACGTATCTAGGACTAGAGTTTAAATAATTGGAACCAAGTATGACATCACCAGTTGGTATGGAAACAGGATGGCAAGTTTCATGTAGGATGTCAAGCATTGGAAGAAAACAGGCAAGACTCATGACTGAGAAATTATAGTTGAGTAAGAATAAAACCTCATATTAATATTCAATCAACAATACTGGAAGTTGACACAATCTCACACATTAAAACAAGGCATTGAGAAAACGTAAATTAAGGATTAAGACCGTAATGGGGAAATGATTCCCAGTTTATTGCTTGGTAAAAGGCAAATAGGTTATCTAGAAAGGTCAGAGCTAGGCAAACCATCCTGAGAAAATCCAAAGGTGGGTGATGTTTCCACACCTGTTTCTGTTTGCCTGCTTGCTGTAGACTTTGTTATTTTTTATTTTTACTTTTATGCAATTTTATTTTTATTGGTTATTTTATTTAGTTACATTTCAAATGTCATCCCCACCTTCCTGGATTCCCATTTGCAAATCCCACGTCCACCCCCCCTCCCCCTGCTTCTATGAGTGTGCTCCCCCCAACCCATCCATTCCAGCCTCACCACCCTATCATTCCCCTAAGCTGTGGCATCAAGTTTTCACAGGACCAAGAGCTTCTCCTCTCATTGATGCCAGATAAGGCCATCCTCTTCTACATACGCAGCTAGAGCCATGGGTCCCTCCATGTGTATTCTTTGGTTGGTTGTTTAGTCCCTGGGAGATCTTGAGTGTATGGTTGGTTGATATTGTTGTTCTTCCTATGAGGTTGTGCACCCCTTCAGCTTCTTCAGTTCTTCCCCTAACTCCTCTACTGGGACCCCCTAAGCTCATTCCATTGGTTGGCTATGAGCATCTGCATCTGTATTGGTCAGGCTCTAGCAGAGCCTCTCAGGGAACGGCTATTCCAGGCTCCTGTTAGCAAACATTTCTTGTCATCAGCCATAGTGCCTGGGTTTGGTGTCTGCAGATGGGACAGATTCCTAGGTGGGGCAGTCTCTGGATGGTCTTTCTTTCAATCCCTGCAGTTCCATTAGACAGGAGTACACTCCTCTTTTGCTGGTGGGATTGCAAGCTGGTACAACCACTTTGTTATTCTTTTATCATTTTAATGCAACATGTCTAAAATTCTCAACTTTCAAATATTATATCATCTACAAGATTATCTTTGGAATTCAGTAAGAATTCTTAATATTTTACATATTGTTGGCCATGTTCTATAGTAGCCTTAGACATATAGCTGTGAAATTCTTCAAATTTCTTTGTTCACCCCATCTCATTTTTAAAAAGGAAAGAAAGAAGAGTTTTCAAAGAAAGAAGAGGAGGAGAAGAGAAAAAATGACCAACTCTTGAAAAGATTCATGGATTAAGAAGAATGAAAGGTGAAACAAACAAAAGTGAAACAGTTATAGGCCAGGGCTTCCAGCTTACTTGAGAGTCTTTTCCTGGTCTTCCAAGATTATTTAGCAGGAATCAGACATACATACTACAGTCTGATCAGAAGTTATGAAACCAATGCGCTATTGATAGGAATGTTAACTACATGGGGGTGGAGTTTATGAAAACTAATGCACTGGCATTGTGAGCTTGAGCATGAGTTCCTTAATCTTTGTGGCCCTCTAGTTTCCATTGAAAAAGACTGTACCAAATGAACCTAAAGATTATGTAAAATTACAAAACATGTGTTTGTAATTTACATGGAATGAAATTTATTTTGTGAGTCTGATTTTTTTCAGAGAAAGAAAAGAATGATTGAGAGACAACAGTTGAAAGATTCCAAGGAAAGACGGAGACAGATAGAGAGGGAGAAGTTTTTAAGAAAGAATCAGGTAGCCCCCTAAGAACTCTTCATTTAAACACTCACCTGCCACTCCTGGGTCAAGGTGCACAGCACATTGGCAACAGAGGTTTGGTCAGATAACCATCTAGAATGGAAGTGATTGAATGATAAATGGGTTTATTAGTGAGAACTAGGCCATAGGTAGATCCTTGGTTGTATTTGTGGTTATTAAGGAATCAGAGGCATCCAGATTGAGTAGAAACAATTGAAAAGGAGGTAATACTGCCCATAGCCTCCTGACCCCTTGCCATAATTCCATAGAGAATGTCTTCTTTACTATATCACTAAGTCTTCTAGAAAAGTCTTCTAGAGAAGTTCAATCGGATGTGAGGTTGTTATAGGTTGGAAGGTGATGGCACCCTGGAGATGTGTGAGTTAAAGATATGGTCCTATGGGTATTGAGTGTGTGATTTTATAGGGGATGGTTGGCTACAATCCCACTCCTCATTCCCCCTTTCTATTCCTTCATGAAGTAAGAAGTTGGCTCCAACCCACATCTTGCTACCATAGCAATAAGCATCTTCATCAGGAGAACTAAAGCAATGGTCTAATCCATCATGGTCTGGAACCTGTATAATTGAGAGCCAAGATAAACCTTTCCCCCATAAGTTATTTATATTGAATAATTAGTAGTAGAAAACTAAATAAAACCAAGGTACTCCCTTGATGAATGAGGAAACTGAACTCCAGAGAGGTTAATGCATGGGCTAAAGGTCACATAGAAAGAAAATTACAGGGCCTGGAATAGAATCCAGGTTTTTCTGACTCCAGAATCAATATTCCCTATTTAGTTACTCTACAAAAGGATGAAAGAGTAACTAACTAGCCTACACCATCTTACTGGATGTGAATGTATTTAGAGACTAGGATCAGGTCCCATTAGCAGCAGTAATTCACAGAATTGCATGTTCAGAAGCTGTGCAAATCATTCTGACCATATCGTCACCTACGCTTTTAAGGCTGCCTAGTTTCTACCATACACATTACATGTTTGAGCTGAGATACGGCAGTCAGTGCCCTCATATGTCAAGCGGATGAATACATTGAGTTTAGATCAGCTATAGCTGTCAAATGACTAGGATCATATATCCTAAAAGGCAGGGGAAATGGTGATCAGCTGACAAAAATCAATAGACTTTCTGTAAAATGCCAGGATATTTTGGGCTTCTTTTGTCCTGTGACTGAACTCTACTAGTATAATATGAAAATAGGTGCAGACAATATTAAAACAAGAACAGTGCACCTACATTCCAATAAACCTTTATTTATAAACAAACAAACAAGTTGTAGTCTAAATTTGGCTCATAGGTTGTACATAGATAGATTCAAATCTAGAAAACCTACACTAATGTTAACCCCAGAGATGTATGTACAAGAGACTGGGAAGTCTTAAACACTCAATTTAATTGGCAGGGGAATCTTCATCTTATAAGACTGCCAGGGCCAGTCCATTCCAGGGAGGTTACTTGATAACAAATAGGGTCCACAAACCAGCTCAGAAGAAAATGTCTATAAATGCACGTCAGAGGAGGAACTATGCTGAACTCATTTTTCTTAGGCTGTGACAGAGTAAGAAAACAAAGAATTGTGTGGAAAATAAGATACTGAGAACTTCAAATGCCACTTGATCTTACTTCCTCTCTGCAGGATTATGGTGAGGGCACTGGTGCATAGATGAGGAGAAAATAAACTTCTCTTTAAATAGTTATTATCAAGATGTATTACCTTCTTCCCAAAGTAGGGGTCCTAGTTGTAGACGCTACATGTGTTACTTATATAGACTACACACCTGAAGGATTTGCAAGTGCTAAATAAGGAATATGGAGCTTCTGATCAGCCCATAATAGGCTGAAAGGTGGTGTAGAAGAGGGAACCATATTGTAATAGCCGCATTAAAGTATACTAAACTCAAAATAATGGGGAAAATATTTCCTTGAAGCTAATAGGAAAAATCAGTTACCAGACTGAAAAACCATGAATCTAAGTTGTCGGCCAGCTGCACAGGCTTACATAGAGTGTTCTTGTGCTGAGATTTTCATTATAAAACACAGAGGCATTATTAGGGATAAACGAGCCAAAATGAGCAAAATACCTGAAATTGCCAACCTGAAATTTCATGCCAAAACCATCCGAATCCCAGGTTAATGTGGAGTGGTTTCCTCAAAGTTCGAATGGAATCCAGTTTATTACCAAAGTAAGGTGCTTCGCCAGGGGGACGTTTATAAACTTGGACCTTTCAGGTTTTCTCTCCGATTGGAAACATGAGAAAAGGAAAAATTCCCCCATTGAATGGTTTTCCCCGAATGTGCTTATTGTATTCTCTTAGTCCCTGTGCTAAAAATAACAGCAGTGATGCTCAGCCACAGAGGACAAGGGGAGCCACAATCCTGATCAGGCTCTGGTGGCCAAATCTGGGAAGCAGTGGAACTGTGTCCACTCAGGTTTGGATCCCTTGGTCTGATTCATCTGGCCAGCTGGATCACCTCTTTCCAAGTTTGCACACAAAATAGCGAAGTTTCTGCCTCATGATCTGGTGGTGGGAACATTGGAAGGTTGGCGCCAATGTGAACTTCTTGGGAAGGGAGAAGGCTATAACAGGCTAAAAATCTCCCTAGATGGGCCAGCAGGATTCAAGGGTTAGGAGGACAGGCTGTGCACTGTGCCTTCTTATCATACATTCCAAAATTCTTCATGGTATGGAACTTTGCAGAGTGAAGTCACATGATCCAGCTCAATGAAGAGCAGTGGCGGGAAAAAAGCTAAATAAGCATGTGTTTTATGGAATTCCACAGGGGCATGGGGAGAAGGAAAGCCTGCCATAACTCACACTCCTTTGCCTACATCAGACAGACCCTTCATTTTCTCCCGAGTTACCCTCCTCCCCTGCCCTTGTCTTCTATTTCTCTCTCCCTCTTATTAACACCAGCATCAGCTTAAATCATAGCACATGGTTCCACCTCTCATTCATTCACATCCACACCCTTCTCATTCCTCCTGGAGGTGCATGTGTCGTGATGCTATCTCAATAAGGTTTTGCTAGTGTATTCCCAAAGTGTCATCTTTGTTGTGCTATACATCATGGTTACAATGGTCACAGAGCTTTGCCTTCCCAAAGTCACGATTCATTTGGGGCAGAGAAGGTGAAGGTCAGTAGATTATTGAGAGGTCACGCTGCAGGAGGCAGTAAATTGCTGGGTAAAATTGATGGCATTAAAGCAGAACTCAAGAATGAAGGCTTTCACCTGCAATTGCTCCTAAACTCATTTTGGTCTTCATCCTGTTTGAAATTGCATGGATTTCCTTTTTACCTAGAATATGTCTGCACAAAACGTTTTGCACACAGTTTGAAAGTTTAGGTTCATGGTCCAAACACATGCATAGCTCCTAGGTTAAAAATCCCCATGCTATCTGAGTCTACCATGACTTATAAACAGTATCTTAATAACATCTGAATTTTTATAAAAAATGGTATTAAACAAAGGTAGCAATTGCACTTTACTGTGGAGATGTTTGCCCTGTGGCACTTTAACTGACCAAACACCACAGACAATAGACCAATCTAGCATTAAATGTCTCCTGGCAATGGCATGATAAAGTGCCTAAGGAGGGAAGTATACTAGCCAAAAATGTTTGCTTTTTCTTGGGTCTTTAGACAAAATATTTGATAGAAGACTTAGGAAATAAAAAAGCAAATTAAATGATATTTCAAGGAAATAATCAGACAAATTCTTGAAAAAGTCAAAATTGTTAAGGGACAAACAAATCAAACAGTTCTAAGGATAGGGAGTGTTCTGGATTAGAACACTGCAGCCAAAGGCAACATGTAACTCTTTTGTTAGATTATAGGTCCAATAAATAAGTGATTATAAATCAAACAAACAATTATTTACATAGCAATCGGGAGAATTTTACATGATACATGGTAGATCGTACTGGAGAATTCACTCAACTTCCTTTGTATATGATGACTGTTACATGGCAAAATGCATGTTAAATGATTTGAAAGCTGACTGTCATGTAGAAAGGTTGCTTTCAATTAGTTCAGAAAAATTAGTAATGCTTACAAATCTATATTAACATGAGTGAAGTAAATATGTCATACAAGAAAAGAAAGACTAGAATGTAACTGTGTATTTTTTCAACTCTACCATATACAGAATCTTCAACTCAAGCTTTGCCTTGGTTCTGAACCAGAGGCCTTTTGTCTTGTGTGTGCAGCAAGTCTTTTATTCACTGAACCCTCAGTTCTAATGTATTTTTCCCAAAAATCGAATAGTTCAATGAATTATGATTTTTAGTCATGCATTTTACTCAACTGAAAATGCCCTGCTAAAATGGTTGGTTCTGAACAGTTTGTAGAACCACGGTTGACTATTTTATAGCAGGCCATCCTTGATGAAGGATTCATTTTGTTTATCTTAGTTTCCTTCTGGGTGATAGAGGCAGAATACCCTTGGAGACTTTGTCTCTTAGAGGCTTAAACAATGCTTTCTAGTGAATGCTGAACTAAGTACTTTTTAAAAGAAAACATACCAAGAGTGCCCCTGGCCACCTCCACCATCTCCAGCAGGCTCCTCGGATGCAATAAAGGAGATACATAAAAGTTAAGGAAATGTTATCACCTGAAGTCATATTTTCCAACTGCAACTCATTGGAAAATAGAGAAGTTGGACTCGAAGAGTCACGATTTTCTGGCAACTCAGAGTCTAATTAAATCAGCCCGTATTATCTCACGTCCCATCCTGCACGGTGCTATGTGATTTCTGGCAGATTACTACAGATTACTGGTGATTGACAGGGACTTACTGCCCAGTATTAAATTGTGTAGATAATGGCTTTTGGCATTTTTGTTAGAAGGGGCTGGTTTCAATATGCATCAAGGCAACATCATCTTACTCTCAGTGGTTAGTTCATCACCAACTCTTTCTTTTTCCTTTTCTTTTTGTTCCTTTTTTTTAAGACCTGAAAATAGCTTACCAGAGATTTGTCATTTCCTGCCTGAAGTATTTGTATTTTTATAAATATCAGATGTGTAATCTCAGACATGAACTACTTATAACTAGCCCCAAGGCATGAGGAACTGGAAGTTGCCACATGAAAATTAAAGGGGTCGGATTCAAAAGTGATGTGTGTCAAAAGGCTCTGTAAAAGGGCAGGGGTTTAATATGCATCCTTCAGATGAACCTGCGATGGCTGAAGAACCTGCCATCTGTCTTTCACTGTTGGTTAGATGCCTAAATACCTTTTATAGCCCCCCAGTAGTGAATATTGTCCCCTGGGCTCAATTGGAAGAAAAATATATTAAGTTGGCTCCTCTTAACTGGAGGGAGAGGGAGAGAAGTGTTTAAATGACTTACTATCTCTTGGGCTCTATTTAACCTGTTTTAAAAAGACTGTACCTAGTATTTCAGAAAGGAGAACTCTTTGAACCTCAGTAGAAGTCTTTCGGGGATCATTTGGTATCCTTTTGGAGCAGGGGACTTGGTGCTATTGTTTTATTGGCAGTATTTATCATTCAACCTCATTTCCTATGTTACCTTTTTTCTTACCAGAGGATGATAAAGTAGCATCATAAAAGCAGACCTGCAGGTTTGAATTAGTCTCTATTCAGCCAACCTATTGTTTCTCATTTGGGATCTGCTACAAGTGGCCAGAAACACCCTACACTGAGATGGAGTCCCAGTTGGGAGAGGTGAGAATTAACAACTGGGATAAAGAGGTGACTTAGAAGTAAAGGTAAAAACCTGAAGGTCACCATTGAAATGAGGGCAGAGAGAGGCAGTCTCAGGCAAGAAAAGAGACTTAGTGTATGGAATGTCAAAGGTTGGTGTGCTGTAAAATAGAAATATGTTTATTGCCTGTGAGTAGTATAGAGTAATATAATAGTATCTTAATTGAATGAGATACTAGAAAACAGAAATCAGTTGACAAATAGGTACGTAACCAAAATAAGTCCCTGAGATGGGATGCTGTCCTGAATCTAGTAACAGGACCCATAGTTAATAAGGCATTCAAATTTGACTCAGAGGTATATTAACTGGCCTCAAAGAATTGAATAAAGTGTGTGTGTGTGTGTGTGTGTGTGTGTGTGTGTGTGTGTGTGTGTTACTTACTAGGTATACTTACCAGATATAATTAGTTGTGTTCTGCAAAACCAACTTGTAAAGCAAAAACCCTTAGTACTCTTATGTAATAAAGCAACAAAGAAGTGAAGTAATTTTCTCAGCTCTATAATCATTAGTAAACATGGGTGCTAGACACCAGAAATAATTGCTTCTTCTGCTCAGCCACATTTCTCTGTTTTTCTTTTTCCTGGTCACCATGAGGTAAGCCACTTCTACCACACACCACTCCACCATGATATCCTGTCTTGTCTAGGATTCAAAGCCATGAATCTAACAAACACTAATGGAAACCATGGGCCAGAATAAGCTCTTTCTTTCTTAGCTTGTTTATGTCCTATGGTTTGCCACAGCAACCAAAGGCTAACTAATATACTGAGCAAAGGCATCGTCTTCATTAAGGCTTTGAATAAGACTCAAGAAGTTCCACATGCCATGGATGAGAGGACGGAGCCCAGGGACATAGTCCAGAGACCTGGCTTGCTGCTCAGTCATGACATAGCTGCTCTGGGAAAAGACAAGTCAGAAGGTGGGGGCATATTGGGTGGTGTATGTCTGTTGTTTTCAGTTGCATTGAAATTGGTGCAAAGACAAGACCACCAGTACGGGTGATGGGCAAGCCCTGGGTGTGAGAAAATCTCAAGTGTATTAGGTGACCAGATGCTACAAAATTGATGCTATGATTGGCTACAAAATATGGTTACAAAACAGTAACCGTAATTAAACTGAAGTCACTTTGAAATATTGCAGAGAGAGACCTGTGCATCTGAATTATGTCAGCTAGTGGCAACATGACTGACAAGAAGGCAGAAAACAGTTTTCAAATTTCTAAGGGAAAATGTTCATAAGGAAGCTATCAGTGAATATATGTATGTATATAGTCATTAAAAAAAATAGATTTAGCAAAAGCTTCTTATCAACCCAAATCAACATTAACTGTAAGATACATCATTATTTTAAATACTGATTTGAATTGTTAAGTTCTTAACAATTTATTTCAAATATTTGAATATTTTAGCTTCCTCCCCCAACTCCTCCCATCTCTTCCCACCCAATATTGAGATTACTCCATTTAAAAAAAAAATGTTCTTTCCTCATTGAGTCCAGTTTGTGTTGTCCAGCTATTCTTGGGAGTGGGGCTTGCCCTGGTATGTAGTCAACTTTCCAGGGGTCACATCATTAGAGTAAACTAGATTACCCTCTCCCAGCAGCCGTCAAAATGTTAGTAATGCCTAAGTTACTATTGAGTAGATACCCTCCTCCTATCTCTGGCCAGAACTTGCACACATCTGTACTAGCTCTCACAATAACTATGAGCTCATATGTGCATCTGCACTGTTGTGTCTGGAAAACACCGTTTCCGTGATATTAACCAACTTAGGCTTTTGCAACTTTTCCTGCTCCTCTTCCACAAAGAACTCCAAGTCTTGGGGTGATGGGTGTTAGATGAATGTTTTATAATCTTTTAGTCTCTGCATGTTGTGCATTTGAGAGCCTCTGTGTTAATTTCCAGTTACTGCAAGGAAAAGCTTCTTTGGTTTGGGTTGAAAGATTCTCTGACCTCTAAGGTATATCAACAGTCTTGAGAGCCATTTCAATCCCCCAAGGACAAGAATCTGTGGCTAGAAAGGATTCTGGGCCCTAGGGGAAAACCCAATGCTGTTATTCTGCTGAATTGATTGGTAAGACATTTAAAAAAAAAACCTGAAAATATTCATGACCAATGCTTATCAAAGCTTGGAGTGGTGGTGCACACCCGCAATCCTATCACTTTGAGAGGCAGAGGCAGGAGGATTAAGAGACCGAAGCTAGCCAGGGCTATGTGGTTAGGCTGTCTGAAAACACAAGATTAAGTAAAAACAAAAAATAGATCAACCAATGAACGGAAAATGTTTATCAGCACTACAAACGTCGAAATATTTAAATACAACACAATGGTGGGACTGATGACATACAGCTTATTAAAATCATGAGGAGGTACAAATGGAAATACCTACGATCCATATGTAATGTAATAGAAACCACTAGGTATTATTAAAATGTGATTATCCAGAGATTACAGTGACAATGAAGCTATTGGAAGAAAATGCTCACAAAAGAGGAGGAAACAGGTTTCCCTTTTGTGGTGAAGTGAATGGTAGAAGAAATTATCCTAGAGTGTGTTGTTTTGTTTCCCAGTTACTTGTTATGTTTTTGCTTTTCTTTGAGTACTGTGCATGCATTATTTTTAGTATAATTTTATTTAAATTTAATCTATTTTCGTAATTCATATTGCATGATATTGGCAAGTCTCCTGAACTTCAGAATTATTAGGATCAAGTCTTCATAATATATATATATATATATATCAGAGAAAAGTGTAGAGGAGTTCTATTCTTCACCATTTCAGCTCAAGTTGTACTACTTTGGGTTTCCATTGACTTCCCATTTCATGATGCTGCCTATAGTCTCTTGTGCCATCCTTCCTTCCTTCTTGACTCATCCTAGTAACTCTCCAAGCCCCGGGGGTCAGAGCAGGGTAGGGAGGGTGGCAGGGTATAGCTTGGGGACAGGGAGAGTGAGCCCACTCTGCTGGGCAGCCCCATGGTCACAATTTAAGCTTCTCAAATGACACTTCTATCACAGTGACCATGACATCCTAAGACATGAGCATGCTGTCCACCAAATCCACCCCATGACATCAAGGCCCAAGTGTCTAGAGGATTTGCCCCTCTTATTATGAAAATATACCATATTCCTTAGAGATTTGGGGTGGAAGAAGTTATAACTCTTTCACTCTCCACTTTCACTGTTTAGACATGTAGAAATGGAATATTTGTCCCTTTGTTATTTGTGTTCCTGCCTCTGCCAAGAAGCAGTGAAGTATTTGAGGCCCTGGCTCATACCACGCTGATACCAGAGTGTTAGGGATATCATGGTTGTCTATGAATATCAACTACTTTATTTTAATACGATTTAAAACTTTTTTCTTTGTTTGGGGCTGATAAGAGCTATTTGTATATAAAATACCCTAATAAGCATTTGCTCAGAGAGTTTTGAATACCTTTATATCACATCTCATCCTCACAGTAAATAGTGCCTTAGATTTGTAGGCATCTTTTAAATCCCAGGCACCTGAGGTTTCCATAATGAGAAAGTTTTCAGAGGAAAATGTTCA
>JADRCC010481417.1:0-18723 GCA_019843855.1 Hylomyscus alleni
TAATATCTATACTATTAGCTCTTTTATCTTGTGCTCAAGAGTAATCAAACACCCACTGATTTTAAGAAGTGAACTCTTTCACAAATTCCAGTTCTGAACCGGGGTGTAGTAAACACAGAGTAAAAGGTACAATGATACTAGGGAGAAAAAAAATCCAAGTTTACTATACTAATAATTACTGATGCTAAAATCAAGGGCTATGATTGATGTGATGAAACACCATGACCAAAAGCAATTTGTGAAGGAAAGGCTTTCTTTCACTTCGATGTAACCAGTCATCATCAAAAGCAGTGAAGGCAGGAACTCAAGCATGACAGGAATGTGGAGTCAGGAACTGAAACTGAGGCCATGGAGGAATGCTGCTTACAGGCTTGTTTCCCATAGTTTGCTCAGCTATCTGCTGTCTAATAGAACTGAGGACTAGAAGCTCACAGGCATGACCCACAATGGGATGAGCAATCTCTCATCAATCAATAATTAAGAAAATGCCCTACATGCTTGTCAGTAGCTTGACATTATAAAGGCATTTTCTCAATTGAGGCTCCCTCCTCTCTAGCTTGTGTCTAGCTTGTGTCAAACCAGTACATCACCATTAAGAAAATTATTTCTTAATCTAATATACACATATAAAAACATATATCCATATATACACATATGCATATATGTGTAAGTATGTATACATATATTAAAGTATGGATAAAAGTGTGGCAGAGTATTCATAAATTTGTAAGTGTTGCATACATTTATCAGAACTTTCATATTCCCACCAAGCATAGGAATACTTTCTTTTTTGCCTTTAATAGGGCTACAAGATATGCAATAGAAAGATAATTATTTTCATCTTCCATGGACTTCAAAGACATGATCCTTTATAGCTCAGTGTTTGCTGTGCTTGAGTACTATTTGGTCTTTCTTTTCTTGCTATATCCACATTCTATTGAGAATGGGAACATTTGTTCCATGTGCTGTAGATGAAGGTATGTAACTTTCAGTTTGATTTTACCATGGTTTACTGCCAAATGACTGTCTAGAGTCCCAAATTAGTTTTTGAACTTTTGAAATGTCTTGAAACAACTAAAACAATAGAGTCATACAATTTTGGCCACTTATTTTAGGTTTTAAAACAAACCATGGGCCAAAGGAGGACCAAGCAGAAAGCTATGGTCTGAACATGAAATATCTCCCATATGCTTGCATTTTGAATATTATGACTACAGCTTGTGGGACAATATCAATATTGTGAGCCTTTGGCAGATGAAGAGTGAATAGCAGAAGGAAGTCACTAATGGTGGAACTTTGAAAATCATATGAGCTCCTCAATCTACTTATATCTATGCTTTCTGCTCTACCAATCTGTTCTCTTCCTCCTAGGGAATTCATTGACTAGATTTGCTGCAAGATGGTAAAACATCCTTCTAACTGTGAGTTAAAATATGCATCTGGCATCAAGTTGTTTCTTGTCAGGTATTTTGTCAGAATGACTAAAAAGGTAACAAATAAATCAAGATCTACTTTTTAATAATGTAAGGAAGAATCTTTATAATGTTAGTAAACATCTTACAGACTTACTTAGTCAAAGTGGCTGCAATACAAACTGTTCATTTCTACATTTTGTATGGAGATATGTAAAAAGGAGTACAATATCACACAAACCATGTTTAGACATTTCATGAGTCTTACAAACTTAACTAGGGTAAAGATAACTGAAATTATATTAATCATCCTTTTAGTCCCAACAGCATAGCTATGTCAGTCCTCATCATCTCTTTGCATTTGAGTGATCTGTACGGGTAGTGTCTTTAGAATTCAGATAACAAAACAGAAACCTTTGTAAATATTACAAACAGGCATTGTGCTAATATGGGACATTGTTATCAGAGTAATAGCAATTCCAAGAATCTATTTGCAAAGTGCTATAATTTGAAACTTAAATGTTCCTAAGGTTAATATTTTTAATATTATTACTATTAAAAATTGATATACTGTTTTGTCAGCTTTGGAAACTTTAGAGTGGATCCTAGCTAGAGAAATTAGTTCACAGAGGCAGGTTCTCATCTGTATAATATTATATTTCTGTCCTCGCTTTCTGCCCTCTACCCATCAAAATGTTGAGTGACCCACATCCTTTTCTTTTATGATTAACTGACACTCGCAGATACATAAGATCCTTTTCTTTTATGATTAACTGACACTCGTGGATACATAAGACAAGTCTTTTCTTCCCATTTCTATCAGGTATTTGGGATACAAAGATTCAAAAGTAACTAATTCAGGGAGTCTGTTACTACATAGAAGTTGGTACTTGAAAAGGGAAATTCTCTATTGTTCATTCAGATATCTTTTCTAAGTTAGATGCTCCAAACCCTGTTGTCCAAAGACATGTCCAGAAATCCCAGAACTACTATCCATGTCTAGAAATCCCAGAACTACTACCCTGATGTTCTTTGCTCTGTACATGTTTTTCAGTCCTAACTCACCTGTACCACTACAAGTATTTTTCTGCTGATGCTTATCAATAGTGGATTCTTCCCATCTCTTAGCAAGAGCCATAATTGAAGAAACTATAGTAGAAATGTGGTATCTGGGAAGTATTCCAAAGTTCTGGTGATAATGGAAGTTGACAATGATCTTATCAGATATTCATAAAATGAAAGGAAAGGCTCTTAATTTATAGATATATTTTGAAACTTTGGGTTTTCTTAATATGCAAAAATTGTGATGCTCAACATTTCAAGGAGGGAGACTGTTAATTTTTATTTGTGAAAAGCTACTTCTTATATAGAAGATGCTGATGGATTATGTGCTAATTTTGACAACCAACCTCTTTTTCTATGGTTTAATTTATGTTTTCTCACTTAAAGGCGTTTGGTTAAGGTTGCTCCTGCTGTAAGGATAAACTGTAACCCAGCAGCATTTTTTAAAAGTAGGCATTTAATTTGGGACTTGCTTACAGTTTTGAATTGTATTACATTGTCATCGTGACACATAGCATGGGAGCACACATGCAGGCATCATGCTGGAGAAGTAGTTGAGGGCTAAATTCTGGTATACATGAAGCAGGCTGAGAGAGAGAGAGAGAGAGAGAGAGAGAGAGAGAGAGAGAGAGAGAGAGAGAGAGAGAGAAACATGAGGCATGACATAGGCTTTTAAAACCTCAAAGTCTACTAAGGTGACTCACCTCCTCCAATAAGGACACCTCTTAAGCCTCCCCAAACAGTTTATCAACTGAGAATTAAGCATCCAAGTATTTGGTCCTATGGGGTCCATTCTCATTCAAACTATCATAAATGTCACCCCTATAGATTTGAGAATCAGAATACCAGAATGCAATATACATTAGCAACTGCAGGCAGATTGATTCATGGACAGACCTTGTGACTACACAATCATTATTAGTGATGTTAAAGAAAAGTGAGATCATCAATATCCTTACCTTTAGCTATGGGGACAAATACTAGAAGCATATGCTTAGGCAGTTTATATTTTTATTGGCAAGTGAGCTGTGACATCTAAGGAGGAACAGACTGTACATTATTTGTAATAGTGATATACCTGCTCTTCTAAACCCTCCTTACTTGCCCCAGTTAATGGCTGTGGTATGGACCCTAATTCCTGTGTTAAAGAGTCCCTGCTTCTCATATCTAACATGCCTTCCATTTTGCTATACGAACTTAATGATTATGAAATTCAGACAACTAAAATGTGATAACTGCTGGGGGGAAAATAGATACCTGTGTGCTGCTGAGCCAGAGAAACAGGACAAGTATTGGTATTAATTGGGCTTGCCTGGCTATTCACAGTGTCCTTAAAGTCCTTGTAACGGCATAAAAATAATCCTTAGCTGATGCAAACACTAAAAAATGCAATTCATGCCCCACAATCTCACACTACTGACTCTCTGAGTGGTTTATGTTATGATCTGTACCACTGTGGGAGGAATGTCATGATAGTGTTGACAATAAGGTACAACATCTTCAGCCTCTACACCACTGATGGTAAAAGTGAAATCTGTCCCATATCCTCTGCAACTGAACCTTGATCGAATCCCATCTGCCAAACAGTTGCAACATAGATCGGAAGCTTAGAATCTTTCCATGCATTCTTCCAGTATCAAGCTAAAAAGGCTAAGAAAGTCTCCACAATCCAGGCAAGTGATGGTGACAATTTTTCCCAGAGATGCAGATAGAGAGAATGGGTCTGGGTCATATGGATGCCACATAAGACACCAGTATTAAAGACACAAAACAAATATCTACCAATTAAGTAGATTGCAAGAGAATTAACCTGAAGAAACAGACAGGACCCACCACACTGGACTAAGTACATTATCATTGCTATCCTTCCTTACCTGGAAGTAAGAGTAGTAGTAACCTCAAGAACTGAATGGCAGACCTAATATTCTGGCTGCAAATGAGGTTTGCATTGAGTTTAAACACCCTATAAAAAAGTCCTTCAGACAGGAGCATGATGGGGCACATGAGGATCATCACAGGCTAGGCACAGCTGCAGAGCAAGTATCAGTGAAGTATCAGGATCCCAAGGTGTCCCAGGTGAGAACTGGAATATGTATATTATTCTACAAATAGTGTGTTT
The DNA here is from genome assembly GCA_019843855.1 of Hylomyscus alleni. NCBI lineage: Eukaryota > Metazoa > Chordata > Mammalia > Rodentia > Muridae > Hylomyscus > Hylomyscus alleni. The sequence continues at coordinate 4,594 of JADRCC010481417.1, forward strand.
CTTGAGTTTTAAAAGATGGCTCAGTTTGTAAGAGCACTTGTTGCTTTGGCAGGTGATCTGTGTTTGATCCTCAGCATCTACAGCAATCCGTAGCCATCTCCAACTTCCAGTGCATCCCTGCCCTTTTCTAATAACAATCACCAAGCCCTCATATAGTACATACTCATGCATTCAGGCAACACACATATAATTTTAAAAGGAATACATTTAAGAACAATACTTTTTAATCTAATAAAAAAAATAATAGGTCCCAGTTAGGCATGGGTGACAATTCCTAATAGCTCTATCAGTGAAGTCTACACTCAAAGACAATTTTCACCTCTTATAGACTCTACTTATCATGCTAGCCAGAGCAAAATTATATTTAGCTGTGGGAAACATGAGATAGTTGGTGGAGGGAATTTCACAGGGGAGTCAGAGAAACTCCCTGTCCTTCTGTTAATGAATGTTTACCAAAGGCAATCTACAGATTCAATGCAATCCCCATCAAAATCCCAACACAATTCTTCAAAAACGTGGAAAGAACAATTCTCAAATTCATCTGGAAAGGCAAAAGAACCAAAAAAAACAGAATAGTGAAAACAAATACAATTCTTAACAATAAAAGAATGGCTGGGGAATTGCCATCCATGACTTCAAACTTTACTACAGAGAAATAGAGATAAAAACTGCATGGTATTGGTACAGAGACAGATATATTGATCAGTGAAATAGAATTGAAGACCCAGAAATTAAGCCACACACTTGAGGACTCTTGATCTTTGACAATAAAGCCCAAACTAAATAATGTCAAAAAGAAAGCATCTTCAATAAATGGTGCTGGTCTAACTGACTTTCTGTATGTAGAAAAGTGAAAATAGACTCAGATTTGTCACCTTGCACGAAACTCAAGTCCAAGTGGATCAAGGACCTCAGCATAAAACCAGATACACTGAATCTAGTAGAAGAGAAAGTGGGAAAGAGCCTTGAACTAATTGGCACAGGGGGACATTTCCTAAACAGAACTCCAATGGCTCATGCTCTAAGAGCAAGAATTGATAAAAGGGACCTCATGAAACTGGAAAACTTCTGGAAGGCAAAGGACATAGTCAATAAGATAAATCAGCAACCTGAAGATTGGGAAAAAATCTTCACTAACCCCACATCTAATAGAGAGCTAATATCCAAAATACATAACGAACACAAGAAGCTACTCACCAATATACCAAACAAACCAATCAAAAAACTGGGATACAGAACTAAACCAAGATTTCACAACTGAGAAATCTTGAATGGCTGAGAAGCACCTAAAGAAATGTTCAAAATCTTTAGTGATCAGAGAAATGCAAATTAAAATGACCCTGAGGTTCCACCTTACACCAATCAGAATGGCTAAGATCAAAACCACAGGTGACAATACATGTTGGAGAGGATGTGAAGAAAGTGAAACACTCCTCCATTGCTGATGGGATAGCAAACTACTACAACCACTCTGGAAATCAATGTGGAGGTTTCTCAGAAAATTGGAAATAGATCTACCTGAAAACCAGCTATACTACTCTTGGAATATACCCAAAAGTTTCCCCACCATGCCACAGCAGCACATGTTCCACTATGTTCATAAATGTCTTTCTTTTATTTTTTTTACAGTCCAGTAATTATCCCCTGTCAATCTGCCCTCCCACAGTCCCTCATCCCGTTCCTCCTCCCTCCTGTCTCCAAAAGAATGTTCGTCTGCCCCACTCCCTGGGGCCTTAAGTCTCTGGAGGGTTAGGGCGTCTTCTCCCACTGAGACCAGAACAAGCAGCCCTCTGCTGTATATGTGTTAAGGTGAGGGTGGACCTCGGACCAGCTAGTGTATGCTGCCTGGCTGGTGGCTCAGTGTCTGAGAGATCTCAAGGGTCCAGGTTAGTCAAGACTGCTGGTCTTCCTATGGGCTTCCCCTCTCAACTTTGTCCAACCTTTCCCTAAGGTGTCCACAGGGGTCCCTGACTTCAGTCCATTGGTTTGGTTCAAGTCTTTCTCAGTCAGCTGCTTGTTAGGCTTCTCAGAGGACAGCCATGCTAGGCTCTTATCTGTAATCACACTATAGCATCAGTGTCAGGCCTTGGGGCCTCCCCTTGAGATGAATCCCAAGTTGGGCTGGTCACTGGACCTCCTTTCCCTCAGGCTCTTCTCCATTTTTTGTCCCTGCAGTACTTTTAGACAGGAACAATTCTGGGTCAGAGTTTTTGACTGTGAAATGGAAACTGCATCCCTCCACTTGATTGATGCCCTATCCTTCTACTAGGAATTTACAAGTTTTCTCTCTCCATTTTGTACATTTCATTGAAGGTCTCTCCCTTTGGGTCCTGAGAGTCTCTCAATTCCCTGCTCTCTGGTACATTCTAGAGGGTCTCCCACCTTAAACCCCCTGAGATTGCATTTTTCCATTTATTCTGTTGGTCCTCAGTGCTTCTCTCCTGTTCTCCCTCCCCCAATACCTGATTATGTTCTCCTTTTTTATTTCTTTTTTCTTTTTTTATTTCTTTAATGATGCCTTTATCATTCACTAGTGTGTTTTCAAATTCATGATTTTATGTATGTTTTAGATTTCTTTTGTTGATTTCCAGTTTTATCCTTCCATGGTTATAGAAAGTACAAGAATTGGTTTTAGTATTTAGTATATAATTTAGTATAATTATATTTGTGAAAACTTGCTTTCTCAACTGTCATATGGTCTACTTTAGAGAATGTCCTATGCTGCTTGACGAACTTCTTATTCAGTGTTTGGATTGATAAACATCTGTTATTTTTTATATGTTATATAACTACACTCAAATACTTCTCTGTTTTTGTCAGGAAGATTTGTCAATGTTAGAAGCTGAGAAGACTTTAAGTGGACCTGGCACAGGTTTCCCATATATCTTTAGTGGTAACATTGCTCCACAAGAGGTGCTTCAGAGATAACATGGCAAGAGCATCAAGAAAAATGGTGTTTGATTTTTCTTGAGGGCCCTCTTCAAAATGAAAGTTCTATGAGGTGAGGATTGTGTTTAACTTCTTGGTGATGTTCTATGCTTAAAATTAATCTACTTATCTGGAATATTAATGCTCAGTTATCTTTCAGTCCCTTGTAATTATAAGCTTTTATCTTTCAGACTATGGTCATAGTGTGACTTTATACAAAACACTGGTCAAGACAAGAGTCAGTCCTCTGACTCAAAATATGAAAACAACCTTGACTCTTTTTCTATTTCTTTATAATTTTGTCTATTTTATACAAAATCCTAGATAGTATTACCAGATTTTTCAAACATGTATGTCATTATACTTTCTTTTCCTTTTCTCACTATACTGCCCCAGGCATGTGAACTCTCTGTAATATGTTCTCTTCCTTCTCCCAGATGACCTCCATCATCTGCAAATATACTCTTCTTTAGAAAATGCTCATAAAATTGTTACTGAGTATTCTTTTTCTTTTTGTGTAACAAGTTTAACAGTTATTTTACTTTATTTTGTACCTAAGACAGTAAAAGATAACTCATATATATATATATGATGTAAATATTTATGAAAACATAACAAAAGATGAAATCAAATCATGACTTTTTTTTGCAGTTACTGTAAGTTGGTCTATTTTGTCATAGTGTGATTATCATTTAAATATAAAACTACATTTTTTCTTCTAAAAGTCTATATACAGGAGACATTCTCAATAACAAATGAAATTTGCATGAAATAAAATAACTTTGGGAGGTAAAAAAAAATTCTAATGATACACCACTGGTATCACAATTACCAGGGAATTCTTTGAATCAGAGACCATATATATTTTGCTAGTATATTGCCTTTTCAGTATAATAATTCTCACTTTCCTCTGCAAAACAACCTGAAATGCTAAAGAAAAACATTGACATTCACAGTTTTGAAATATGTTCTTATAAAGCAAGAATATAAAATTTTGTAACTTAATTTAAGAGGGACATGAATAACTCCCTTAAAGAAATACAGGAGAACACAGATAAAGAGGTACAAGTCCCTAAAGAGGAAAGAAACAAACAAAAAAATCACTTAAAGAATTACAGGAGATCACGACTAAACAATTAGAAGTCGTTAAAGAGGAAACACAAAAATCCTTTAAGGAATTACAGGAAAGCACAAACAAATAGGTGAAGGAATTGAACAAAACTATCCAGGACCTAAAAATGGAAGTAGAAACAGTTACGAAATCTCAAAGGGATAAAACTCTGGAGATAGAAACCATAGGAAAGAAGTCAGGAACCATAGATGCAAGCATCATCAACAGAATACAAGAGATAGAAGAGAGAATCTCAAGTGCAGAAGGTACCATAGAAAACATTGACACAACAGTCAAGGAAAACACAAAATGCAAAAAGATCCTAACTCAAAACATCCAGGATATCCAGGACACAATGAGAAGACCAAACCTAAGGATAATAGGTATAGAAGAGAGTGAAGACCTCCAAATCAAAGAGCCAGTAAATATCTTCAACAAAATTATAGAAGAAAACTTCCCTAACCTAAAGAAAGAGATCATCATGAACATACAGGAAGCCTATAGAAGTCCAAATAGACTGGACGAGAAAAGAAATTCCTCCTGCCACATAATAGTCAAAACACCAAATGCACAAAACAAAGAAAGAGTACTAAAAGCTGTGAGGGGAAAAGTTCAAGTAACATGTAAAGGCAGACCTATCAGAATTACACCAGAAATGAAAGCCAGAGACTATGAAAGCCAGAAGATCTTGGATTGATGTCATACAGACCCTAAGAGAACACAAATGCCAGCCCAGACTACTATACAGATCAAAACTCTCAATTACCATAGATGGAGAAACCAAAGTATTCCATGAAAAGACCAAATTCACACAATATATTTCCACAAATCCAACCCTTCAAAGGGTATTAAATGGAAAACTTCAATACAAGGAGGGGAACTATATCCCTGATAAAGCAAAAAAGTAATCTTCCAACAAAACTAAAAGAAGATAGCCACATGAACAGAATTCCAACTCTAATAACAAAAATAACAGGAAGCAAGAATTACTTTTCCTTACTATCTATTAACATCAATGGACTCAATTCCCCAATAAAAAGACATAGACTATCAGATTGGGTACGTAAACAGGGCCCAACATTTTGTTGCATACAAGAAACCTACCTCAGTGACAAAGACAGGCACTACCTCAGAATAAAAGGATGGAAAACAATTCTCCAAGCCAATAGTCCCAAGAAAAAAAGCTGGAGTAGCCATTCTAATATCGAATAAAATCAACTTTCACCATAAACTGATCAAAAAAGATAAGGAGAGACATTTCATATTCATCAAACGTATGATCTACCAAGATTAACTTTCAATTCTGAACCTCCATGCCCCAAATGCAAGGGCATCTACATTCATAAAAGAAACTTTACTAAAGCTCAAAGCACACATTGCACCACACACAATAATAGTGGGAGATTTGAACACCCCACTCTCTGCAATGGACAGATCATGGAAACAGAAAATAAACAAAGACACAGTAAGACTAACAGAAGTTATGAAACAGACGGATTTAACAAATATCTATAGAACTTTCTATCCTAAAACAAAAGGATATACCTTCTCAGCACCTCATGGTACCTTCTCCAAAACTGACCATATAATTGCTCACAAATCAGGCCTCAACAGATACAAGAAGATTGTAATAATTCCTTGTATCCTATCAGATTACCATAGACTAAGGCTGCTCCTCAATAACAACATAATCAATAGAATGCCCATATACACATGGAAGCTTAACAATACTCTATTCAATGATAACTTGGTCAAGGAAGAAATAAAGAAATTAAAGAATGTCTCAAGCTTAATGAAAATGAAGCCACAACATACCCAAACTTATGGGACACAATGAAAGCAATCCTAAGAGGAAAACTCATAGCTTTAAGTGCCTCCAAAAAGAAACTGGAGAGAGCACACACCAGTAATTTGACAGTACATCTGAAAGCTCTAGAACAAAAAGAAGCAAATTCACCCAAAAGGAGTCGAAGGCAGGAAGTAATCAAACTCAGGGCTGAAATCAATCAGACAAAAACAAAAATAACTATAGAAGAAATCAACCAAACCAGGAGCTGGTTCTTTGAGAAAATCAACAAAATAGATAAAAACTTAACCAGAGGGGAGAGTAGCCATAATTAACTAGAGGGAAAAGTAGCCTAATTAACATGATCAGAAATGAAAAGGGAGACATAACAACAGACATTGAGGAAATCCAAAAAATCATGAGATCCTACTACAAAAGCCTATATTCAACAACACTGGAAAACCTGGATGAAATGGACATTTTTCTAGACAGATACCAGGTGCCAAAGTTAAATCAAGATCAGATCAATGATCTAAACAGTCCCATATCTGCTAATGAAATAGAAACAGTCATTAATAGTCTCCCAATCAAATAAAGCCCAGGACCAGATGGGTTTAGTGCAGAGTTTTATCAAACCTTCAAAGAAGACCTAATACCAATACTCCTCAAACTATTCCACAAAATAGAAATGGAAGGCACTCTACCCAATTCATTCTACAAAGCCACAATTACTCATATACCTAAACCACACAAAGACCTAACAAAGAAAGAAAACTTCAGACCAATTTACCTTATGAATATCAATGCAAAAATACTCAATAAAATTCTTGCAAACCAAATCAAACAACACATCAAAGTGATCATCCACCATGATCAAGTAGACTTCATGCCAGGGATGCAGGGATGGTTCAATATATGGAAATCCATCAACATAATTTGCTATATAAACAAACTTGAAGAAAAAAAAACACATGATCATCTCATTAGATGCTGAGAAAGCATTTGACAAAATCCAACATCCTTTCATGATAAAAGTCTTGGAAAGGTCAGGAATTCAAGGTCCATACTTAAACATAGTAAAAGCAATATACAGCAAACCAGTAGCCAACATCAAATTAAATGGAGAGAAATTTGAAGCAATCCCACTAAAATCAGGGACTAGACAATGCTGCCTACCTATTAAATATTGTCCTTGAAGTCTTAACCAGCGCAATTAGACAACAAAAGGAGATCAAAGGGATAGGAAGAAGTCAAATTATCACTATTTGCTGATGATATGATAGTATACTTAAATGACCCTAAAATTCCACCACAGAGCTCCTAAACCTGATAAACAACTTCAGCAAAGTAGCTGAATATAAAGTTAACTCAAGCAAATCAGTGGCCTACCTCAACACAAAGGATGAACAGGCTGAGAAAGAAATTAGGGAAACAACACCCTTCATAATAGCTACAAATAATATAAAATACCTTGGTGTGACTCTACATAAGCAAGTAAAACATCTAGTTGACAAGAACTTCAAGTCTCTGAAGAAGGAAATTGAAGAAGATCTCAGAAGATAGAAAGATCTCCCATGCTCGTGAATTGACAGGATTAATATAGTAAAAATGGCCATCTTACCAAAGGCAATCTACAGATTCAATGCAATCCCCATCAAAATTCCAACTCAATTCTTCACATACTTAGAAAGAGCAATTTGCAAATTCATCTGGAATAACAAAAAAAAACCTAGGATACGGAAAATTATTCTCAACAATAAAGGAAACTCTTGTTTCTCATTCTTGCATAAATGAGACTGCATGCCACAAGTGAGATAGAAAGATACATGTATGTCTGTCCACAAGAGCATTCTTGTGTGAATGTGGATCCCAGCCATGTCTACATGATGCCACATGTCAAGATACACTTTGTGCCTTACTTCTGCATCTATGCACATGGATTCCTTGGAGACCAATTTGAACTTAACTTTGATAAAGGTGTCAGACTGCCTTCTCTCCATGAAGGCTTATGAGTGGATGAAGAAAATAATTACTACTGTCTATTTACAGTCTCTGCTCCATTAGTCATGATTCCCACATGAATACCAAGCTGGACATCAGATATATATGTATAGGGGGACTAAGTCGATTCTATGCTTACTCTTTGGTTGGTGCTTCAGCCTCTGTGAGCCCCTATGGGCCCATGTTAGTTGATTGTGTAGGTTTTCTTGTTGTGTTCTTGCCCTACTTGTCTCCTCCAATCCTTTACCTTACTATTCCCCAAGATTCCCCAAGCTCCCCATAATATTTGTCTGTGAGTCTCTGCATCAGTTTCTATTTGCTGTTGAATGAAGTCTTTCAGAAGACAGCTATGCTAAGCTCCTGTGTGCAGAGTATCACTAATGGTGTCAGAGGTTGGCTCTCATTCATGTGATGGGTCTCAAGGGTCATTGGCTGATCATTCCCTCAATTTCTGTTTTATCTTTACCCCCTGAATATCTTATAGGCAGGACAAATATTGGGTTGAAAGCACCGTGGGTAGGTTGGTATCCCCATCCCTTCATTGGAAGTCATGCATAGTAACAGGAAATGGCCATTTCAGATTCAATATTCTCTGTTGCTAGAAATATCATCTATGGTCATGCTCACAGATTCCTGGAAGTCTCCCTTTTCCTAAGTTTCTGGCTTGTCCTGGAGCTGCCTCCCTCCCCCTCAGTGATTTTAGTTCTCTCTCCACTACTCCTCCCCAAACTTTATTTCTCCTGTTCTTCTCCTGGCCCCAGCTCCTGCCTCCATTCACCTCGAATGTCTCTTCTATTTCTGCTTTTGAATGAGATTCAAGCATCCACCCTTGGGCCCTCTTTGTTACTTAGATTCTTTGAGTTTGTGGACAATAACATGTTTATTCTGTACTTTAAGGTTAATATCAATTTATAAGCAAGTGTATACCATATGTGTCTTTCTGGGTCTGAGTTATGTCACTAAGGAAGATATTTTCTAGTCCCATTGATTTGCCTATTAAATAGATAAGGAGAGAGTGGGCAGCCTTTTGTTGTCCCTGATTTCACTGGGATTGCTTCAAGTTTCTTTCCATTTATTTTGATGTTGGCTATTGACTTCTTGTATATTGCTTTATGTTTAGGTACTTTGAATTCCTGATCTCTCCAAGACTTTTAACATGAAGGGGTATTGGATTTTGTTGATGTTTTTTTCAGCATCTTATGATCATGTGAATTATTTCTTTCAATTTGTTTACATAGTAGATTATATTTGTGAGTTTTCATATATTGAACATTCCCTGCACCCCTGGGATGAAATGTTCATGGTGAATAATGTTCTTGATATGTTCTTGTATTTGGCTTCCAAGAATGTTATTGAATACTTTTGTATTGAAGTTCATAAGCAAAACTGATCTGAAGTTCTCTTTCTTTGTTGATTCTTTGTGTGGTTTGAGTAGCAGAGTAACTGTGGCCTCGTCAAATGAATTAGGTAATGTTCCATCTGTTTATATTTTGTGGAATAATTAGAGAAGTATTGGTATTATCTCTTCTTTGAAAGTGTGCTAGAATTCTGTACTAAAATGATCTGGCTCTGAGTTGTTTTTGATCGGGAGGCTTTTAATTACTAATTCTATTTCCTCAGGCCTTAAAGGACTGCTTAGATAGTTTAGCTGAATTTGAGTTAACATTGGTGGTATCTGTGTCGAAGATCATCCATGTAGAGTACAGGCTTTTGAAGTAAGACATAATGATTTTTCTGTTTTTTGTTTTGTTTTGGTTTGTTTTGTTTTGGTTTGGTTGGTTTGTTTGTTTGTTTTTTTCTTTTAACTTCTTCAGTTTGTGTTGTTTTGTCTCCCGTTTCATTTCTGGTTCTGTTAATTTGGATACTGTCTCTGTGCCTTTTAGTTAACTTGGATAAAGGTTTGTATATCTTGTTGATTTTCTCAAAGAGAAAATCTTGGTTTTGTTGATTCTTTGTATTGTTCTTTTTGTTTCTAATTGATCGTTTCAGCCCCAATTTTGATTACTTCCTGGCATCTACTCCTCTTGGGTCTGTTTGCTTGTTTGTTTTTTTTGTTTGTTTGTTTGTTTTTCTTAAGATTTCAAGTGTGCTGTTGATTTGCTTGAATGAGATCTTTCCAATGTCTTTATTTTGTGTGTGTGTGTTTCCTTTCTTTTGATTTGCTAGTTTGTAACCTTCTCCAAAATTGATCGTATAGTTGGACAGAAAGCAAGCCTCAACATATACAAGGAAATTGAAGTAACTTCGTGTATCTTATCAGACCCCTATGGATTAAAGCTAGACTTTCACAATAACAGAAACAACAGACGCCTACAAACTTATGGAAAATGAATAACTCTCTATTCAATAATCACTGGATTAGAGAAAAAATAAATTAATTAAGGACTTTCTAGAATTCAATGAAAGTGAATGGGTACAGAGCTAAGCAGAATTCTCAACAGAGGAATCACAAATGGCTAAGAAGCACTTAAGAAATGTTCAATGCCCTACGTTATCAGGGAAATGCAAATCAATATGACTCTGAGATTCTACTTTATACCTGCCAGAATGGCTAAGATCACAAACTCAAGTAACAGTACATGCTGGTAAGGATGTAAAGCAAGTGGAACACTCCTCCATTGCTGATGGAAATACAAACTTGTACAACTGCTTTGGAAATAAATGTTGTAGTTTCTCAGAAAACAGAGAAAAGTTCTTCCCAGTATAGCATAGTGTCATTTGCTCAACTCTGAACATAGCAGCTTTATTCATGATTGCAAGGAACTGGAAATAGCCTAGCTATCCCTCAACTGAAGAACATATAAAGAAAATATGGTGGATCTATACAATGAAACACTATTCAGCCATTAAAAACAAAGATATCCTGAAATGTACAGGCAAAATAGATGGAGCATAAGACTATAATACTGAGTGAGGTAACACAGACCCAGAAAGACATGTATGGAATGTACTCAGTTATAATTGAAGAAGGACCATAAAGTAGAAGATAACCATACTATAATCTACAGACCCAAAGTAAATGGCTAGTATGGAAGGCCCAAGGGAGAATGTGTAAATCTTACTCAGAAGGGGATACAAAATATTCATCAGAGGGGCAAGGAGAGAGAGAAGTAGGAAGAGGAAATGAGGAAAGATAGGGGGATGGCAATCATACTGGAGGTGAGTGGGCTGGAAGTAAGAATGGAAATTGATGGGGTGCATCTCTGAGACTACTTGGAGACCTGGAATAGGGGAGGCTATGGATGCCTGTGGGGGTGACCCTAGTTGAAATTCCTACTTTTGAGTAGTATAGAGACTGAAGTAGCTACCTCCTATAATCAGACAGGACTTCTAGTGGAAGGAGGAGGACCTCAACCCACCCACAAAACCCGCAACCCAAAATGTGCCCTGTCTGCAAGATACACAGAGATAAAGATGGAACAGAGACTGTGGGGATGGCCACCCAATGACTGGCCCACTTAGAATAGAATCAATAGTATTGAACTGATGCGATGGCTCAGTGGGGAAGAGCACTGACTGCTCTTTGGAAGGTCATGATTTCAAGTTCCAGCAACCACATGGTGGCTCATAACCACCCATAATGAGATCTAACACCCTCTTCTGGTGCGTCTGAAGACAGCTACAGTGTATTTACATATAATAAATAATTTTTTTAAAAAATTCTTTTTTAAAAAAAAAAGAATCAGTAGTAGTAATGATATGCTTGCAGCCAGGAACCAAACATAACTGTCTCATGAGAGGCTTTAACCAGCAGCAGATGGAAGCAAATATAGATACTCATGCCAAAAATCAGGCAGAACATGGAGAGTCTTGTGGAAGAGTAGGGGATAGAATTGAGTGAGCTGGAGGGTTCAAGGACACCACAAGAACACCTACAGAATCAACCAACCCAGACCCATGAGGGCTCACAGAGACTGAACCACCAACCAAAGGGTGTGCAGGGGCTAGACCTAGGCCTCCACATATTTATAGCAGATATGGAGCTTGATGTACATGTGGGTCCCCTAACAATTGAAGTGGGGGCTATGTCTGATTCTGTTGCCTGTGATTGGCTCCCCTTCCACTACTTAGACTGCCTGATTGGGCCTCAGTGGGAGAGAAGGTGCTTAGTTCTGCTGGGGTTAGATGTCACAGGGTGGGGTGGTACTCAATGGAGTCTTCCCCTTTTCTGAGGAGAAGGGGCAGGAATAATGGGCACAGGGATTTGTATGAGTGGGACTGAGAGGAGAGGAGGAGAGTTGTGATTGGGATGTAATATGAATAAAAAATAAATTATGAAAAAGAAAAGAAGATAAAAGAGAATATGAATTCTTGTTCTGTAGGTCTTCTAAGCATTTAAAAAGTTAAATGAAATTTTAACAAAAACACATACATCATTAAGAGGAAGCAACAGAATGAAGCTCAAGAGATTAATGCAAAATTATTAAGTGGTTAAAATCTGCAACAATAAACTAGATTAATGAGATGAATTTCTGTTCATGCAGAGTCAATACCATAACCATTACAGCTAGAAGGATCAGAAATTGCTAGCGCTTGAAGTCTAGCCAAACCACTCATGCAATCAGATGAGTCTAGCTAGAGCTCTCAGTTGTAATTACTCGTGTTGCCTATGCTCTTCCTCTCACATAGACACAGAGTGCTCTGCTCCTCTCCAGACAAGCAGTACATTAGCAGCTGGGGTACCTCAAGCAAGGACATTTTTGTTAGGGTCTGTATCACTGTGGGAGGATCATGGGTAGCTTGCATGCAGTAATAAACTCCCAAATCCTCAGCCTCCACTCTGCTGATTTTGAGTGTGAAATCTGTTTCTGATCCACTGCCACTGAATCTGTCAGGAACCCCAGATTCCAGTTCAGACACCGAATAAATTAGAAGTTGTGGAGGCTGGCCTGGCCTCTGGAAGAACCAGTTCAAATTGGTGTCCCCATCACTATCTAAGAGGCTCTGACTTGACTTGCAAGAGATGGAGGCTGGTTTTCCAATGGTAACCGACAATGAGGGTGGAGTCTGGGTCATCACAACATCACCGTTGATTCCTGAAATTAGAATAGAACAGTACAAAATTATGTGCAAATTTCCCAAGCAATCTTTGTGAATTATTTTATATTATTCATTTCAAGTAAGATTGTGATATGTTTTGTGATATTTAAAAATATATCAAATGCCTTTTCATAAAATAATTCAGCTGAAGGTCCTAAAGGTTATACATTTCCCCATCTATATTAGAATCTTCATCTTAGCACAAATCCTATCTCATCTGTAATTTCTCATTATTATGTGATAACTGAACCTCAAATGTCCATCTTAGAAATATGATCTGCCTCACCACACATGGACAGCCCATATCACCAGTCAGAACTCACTCTCCATCCCCAGAGATTCTCCTCCTGCATCTCATTCTCTACTTACCCAGAATCCAAAGCGATAATATAAACAGGGACTGGACAGGACTCATCATTTTGAGAAGATGAACTTAGGACAGTGATCACTGAAAGCAAGAATACAGCTGAGCTTTTATCTCAGTACAGCAAGCCAAGGAGATCCCTGGGGAGCAATATGCAAATACCCTGACCCAGATAGCAGTGTATATAGGGGATAGTTTTGTGGGCTTCTTGTATTTTTAAAATAACTCACACAGGTCTTCTGTATCAGGAGTGAACGTAATAAAACGAAATGTGTTGACTGATGGGATGATGAAAGACTGACAAGGTGGTTCAAATCCATTTGCTTTTATTATACTTTGTTTTGACAAACTATCGATGCAGATGCTGATAATTCCCCAACCCTCCCATGAATAAAGCATTTCAACAAGCAAAGAAGTTTTAGGAAATAAAATATCTATTGTAACGTTTCTATTTTCTTGAGTACACTGAAATTGAGAGAGAGAGACAGAGAGAGACAGAGAGAGGAGGGAGGGAGAGAGACAGAGAGAGACAGGAGGGAAACCTCATATTTTAATGAGACTGTAATGACAGGTTAACAGTAGATTTTCTATTTTTTCTTCCAGACTGTCCAGTAGATTCAGGTGCCCTATGTGAGTGTTTAAAACATTTTAATGAAATCAGGTGGGCTGTTGTCAAGTGTATTCTGCTGGAGATTAGCAAGAGGAGGAAAACAAGAGTGTAACAGGGACTCCATCTCCCTTTCTATGGCTGCCTTCAGAGACATGCAAAGCCTGCCTACTTCTGAAAAAAAAATGCTCTCAGCAGGTGGTGGCACATGCAAAACAGCTGTGTCCGTCCAACCTCTTACTTCTTCTTCCCTGTGGGGTTACAAGTCTGTTATGACTTGTATCACGATAGGC